>JBBJLR010126361.1:0-18245 GCA_037577145.1 Brachypetersius gabonensis | reverse complement strand
CGTTATGCATGTGTTTGTAATATTAGTAGTAGTGTTACATATACACCTAGATTTATATTATTGTGGGAAATTTTGTGTAAAAATATTTAACATATTTAGATATTTAACAGACGACCGGAACAGTGAGTGATGACGTATGGAAGGGAGCGTGGTTTGAGGTCGGGTCTATAAAGGAGCAGTGCTGCTGGGGCGCTCGGTTTGTGCAGGTCTAGAGAGGAGACGGTTCCGAACGGACCCGAGAAAGGAGCAGCTGGACACCGCGGGGAGGGTCAGTCTCTTTTACATCAATTTCTGCCCGCAGACGTGCTTCTGTATGTGTGTGTTTTCCGTGGTGGAGTGTGTGTGAAGAGTGTGTCGGAGAGTTAAAGGCCGGGATGAAGGCGGTCCCTTTGTGTCTCAGTGACACAGACTGCAGCTTTAGCACTAGTGTTAACGCTGACCTCTTTGTTTGGATAAATAAAGGGTTTTGAGTTACAAATTCGTGCTTTCTTGGTGACATTTCACTGTTTGTTTATCATTTGTTTCGGGGCTTTTGCCGTCGACGTGAATTAAAGCGTTATTTGATCTCCCAGGAGTAGCTAAGCTAAGCTATACTAAGCTAAACTCGTTTAGACCAGTTTTAACGGTCATTGTGAGTCCAACCGTAAATACTCAGTATTTGACAGTTTACCCAGAGTAGAACCCTATATGTGTGTATTTTTGAGGATATTTAGTGCCGTATAATGTCCCCGTTTAAAGCTAAGGCTGCATGATATGGACGAGATACAAGTATTGCGATTATTCTGTCTCATATTACACCGCCACAAAATTTTGGAATTTGCTCAATCAAATGTTGATTTAAATAATCGTATTAAGTTTCGTTCATTTGTTAATTTTTTGTGTTTGCTTCTTTAAGTCTCTTCGCTGTAAACTATTTATATTGTATAATACACCTTTGTACCATGACCTAACCATTGCTGTTAGTATCGCATTAAACTTTAACTACTACTTCTACATATTGCAATGCCTTTCAATGTATTAAAGGGTCCATGCTGATCAGAAAAGGTCATTTTTATTAGGGCTGCATGATGTATTGTCTCAATCAGTATTGCAGTATCTGTTTCTGCAGTACATATATTTTGACCAGATTGTGCAGCAGAAATTTTATGAGTCTGGTACTGTCATAAGTGCGATGATTGCGCAGGCGTGTTTTTTTATTTGAAGCCTACCAAAGAAGAAATTCGCTGCTGTGGCTTTGACACCTACGTGGTCTTGTTTCTGGAAACCCTTTTGAACATAAGCAGAAGGGTTTTTCCCCATCCTGTGCTTTAGATCCAGCCAAGCTTGCAAACGTCTCTGTTTTCTTCACATCTGCCCCCGTCACAGTGCCTGGCCTTTGTGAGTGGGAGGCTTATTGCTGACATGTGCTGATAAAATATTAAAAGCAAACTGCATGTCAATAGAGACTTGAGATTTCAGTAATACATATTGCAATTACAATGTCTTTCGAGATATCTTTTACCCCCCTAGCCATACAGTCCATATGTATAAACGGCCCATTTTTAAATATATTTTTTTTGTGTTGTCACAAATTTAAACGTGTCCCCTTTTTCTGGCTGCAGCAGTTTAGCTCCGCCCATTCATGTATGGATTATTAACATTTTTAAAAGTAAAAAATTAGACTTGTTGGATTACATGAAGACCTCGATTCCACAGAACACCCAGTAACTCACCTGGAGCTGTGTTTGGTCACTCTGTCAAACACCGATTGGAGGCTCATTTGCATATTGCAGCCGCCTGTGATGTCAGCATTGCAGAGTCCAATATTGGGCTAACGATGAACAGACGGTATATTGTGAAGCGTTAATGTCCAGCAATAAGAAATAGGACGGCATTTTAATAGGGCACTGAGGGAGGACTGGTATTAATACAAATTATTATTATTATTGACACTCATAATTGGGTGGGTTTTGGAACTCCTTGTGCCACAATTCTAAACCCGTTACCTGTTCATGGGTGACTGGGCGAGTCTGTTTGAGTGGTTATCAGAAAGAATGGTCCCACCCATAGACATTACTCTTCATGCCCCTAAAGTTGGCGGAGAAGTTAAACTTGTCTGACGCCAGGGAGAAGATAAGCTATTAAGGACACTAGAAAGGTTCCTCACCTTCGTGCTGTTTCTGCAGACAGAACTTTTGAAAAAGTTTTAACGTGTTAATTTATATGGACAAAATATTAGTATTGATCTATTGTATTTTAAATAATAAAGAGCCAATATCTGGCATTTTATTTTCATCATTCATTTTTACAGCGACCCTCGTTGTCCCTTAAGGTTTGTCATATATGGACATCAAGTCACAAAAATGATTCGTTTTGAATGCAGTGTGTCTTGTGATGTCACAAAAGTCCATTATGGACCAGAGAGGGTCAATGCAGTTTAGATTTGGTCTAACTATGATTTGTATCCTGCCTTGCGCCATCTGCTGGACAGAAATGTCATCAGGTCTGTTTTATAGTTTTGGGTGTAAAGTTTACACAGTTGATAGTTAAAAAAAAAAACACACACACGTGGCTACTGCAGGAAACTAGCATCACCTTGTGGTTAAAATATTTGTGAGCATTTTCTTTTCCCAAAAATGACTGATAGTACTGTGTGCTAAATAAATGTTATTTTTGTGTGTAGAAAATGTCCTGTTGGTTAAGGAAAGAGACTCTGGTGCTGGCGGAGGATTACATCAACTTCTGCACCGGGATCCAGCGGACGCCTCCCAGTGAGTCGGCCGAGGCCATGCGGCGCCTAGCCAAGGAGATGGAGCGGCAGAACCACTCGAAGTTCCGCTCGCTGTCCCAGAGCTTCTTGGCAGCCTGCGGTTCGGACCCCAGCGCCTGCTTGCGCAGCGTCATGACCGTGCTGGTGGACGATGGGAAGCTGAACTGGGGCCGAGTCGTGTCCCTCTTTACCTTTACGGGCGTTCTCGCCACTGAACTGTTCTCCAGAGGAGAGGGTCCCGAGTGCTGCAGCAGGTTAGCAGAAACGATAGCAGACTATCTGGGAGGAGAGAAGAAAGACTGGCTGCTGGAAAACGAAGGCTGGGTAAGCAGATGGGCTGAACCGCTGGGGTGGGGCTGCACCATTAAAACCAGTCCTGCGATTATATTGCTGCATACAATCTGTATGTTCTAGATAATGGTCAGAAAAAAATGGTTCACAGAGACTTAAAGGGGTGCTTAAAAGTAAGGTGCGATACCGTGGCTGATATTGATTTAGGAGGATGTAGATGTTTTTTTGGTTTTTAAAGTAAGCGTTTTTTTATTCATTGTTAAATTTTAAGTTCCTTTGCAAGTAGTCAGTGCTTGACTAACCGATTCGGTTCCCCTTTCTTTCTCAGGCTCCGCTCTGAGCTGAAATAAACGGCAGACTTGATGTTTTTTGTTTTTCAAGCTTTTCTTGTTTACCCTAAAATCCACTTAAAACGTTAGAACTGAACAGTCTGTTTAGGCTGATATGTGTAATTCGGCTCTTCTGATTGACTGTCTGTCTCATTCATAAAGCAGGCCAGGCTGAAACACTCCTTAAAATGTGCAAATGGGTGCTCTAGGCTGAATAGGAAGATATTTAAATGTGTTTCTGCAACAAAAAAAAAATGTTGCATGAAAGCAGATTTCCCACTAATAAATGTTTAACATTGTTTTTCATCCGCTCTAAACATTTTTAGTGTACATGAGGGTGTTCTTTTCCATCCGTGGTTTAGTGTTGTGCTTAATAGAATCTGTCTGCTTTGTTTAATAGCAGCCCTTTTAGAAGGAGAAGTGTTTGACACTCATTTTTGAGTTCATTGCCCTTTAGCTTGCGTTTAGAGTGGAAGTGCAGCCCAGATTAAAGGAAAATGAAGAAGTGACCTGCTGGAAATGCAAAACTGAATTCAGGTCACCAAAGAGAACTGGGAAGTGTGGGTGGGGGGTGGATAGGTTTACCTTCTGGGGATTTCGGTGGTTATAGGTAGTTCCAGCTGCCGTTAATGATTTTGGGCGGGTGGGGGGTGCTGGGGAGTTTCCCTCTCTGCTTGTTTTGGCACAGTGTTATCAGAATGTTATATATTTGTGTGTGTGAGATGACTGATTGATCGTTAAGGGACTTTTGAAGGCCGTGCCACTTCTCTACTGTTTCAGCTGAAGATCCTGAGCTGGACATGCAGAGCTGCCAGTTTGGGTTAAATGTGGAACAGGTTCAGCCCGAGAGAAGGTTCTGGAACAGACGCGGAACCTTCCTGTGGCTTCTGTGTTTATGGCAATGAGAGAGTGGCCGAGGCCAAACCCCGTCAGGAATGTGTGTGGGAGCGTCTGTCTGTCCTTCTGTCCCTCTTCTTTCTCTCCCATTCTTCTTTTTTATTTCAGCCTTTTAGTTCTTGTTTTTTGTTCACGCACCTCCGTCCTGTCCTTTCTCTCATCTCTCTGTTTCCTTTCCCTTTCACACCCACTACATTTTATCTTTCTCTTCTTTTGTTTCATTTTTTCCTTTTTTAATTTGTCCATTCTTTCCTCCTCAATTTTTCTTTTTTCCATTTGTCATTTCCATCCTACTTTTTTGCTTTTCATCTCTTCTTTCTTTCTCTCCCCTCTTTACCCTTTTCCCTTTCTTTGTGTCTCTTTTCCCCTTTCTTTCATTCATTTTTCTTTCTTTGTCTTTCTTTCTTTCTTCTGACTTTATTTCCCTCTCTCCTTTTTTCTCCCTCTTACCCTTTTATGTTTTCTCTTTTGCTTATTCTTTCCTTTTATTCTTTCTCTCTTTTATTCTGTCTCTCTCATTCATTCTTTCTCTTCTGTTTTTGTGTTGCACTTTGAGGCACAGTGAGTCCCTGGCTACTCATAAACCTGGAATGAATCCCCCATCACATGCACCACAAGACAGATATTTTGGCACTTTCTTTGTCATTGTTTGTCCTTATTTGGTAACAGTGTTTGTCTGCACAGCCCGGCTGTTCTCATATCAGTGAGGCTGCAGTCGCTGGTGGAACATGTTGGTCAGTGATGCTGAGCGTCCACTTCCTCTCAGTGGCGGGATTTCGGTTCTGTGTTATTCAGCTCCGACTTTCCTGCTCTTCCAGACTTCTCCTTTGTCCATGACACAGGGAGGGACTGCACCAAACCTGGTTCTTCATTAAAGCACATCTGATGGAGGTTTACACTCCATAAAAGCTGTACCAAACCCGCCCCCCCCTCTCTCTCACACACAGTCTCTGTGTCTATTCCATGTAAATACTAACACAAAGCTGGCGGCGGACTGGAAGACCACAGCCTTTCAGCCTTTTGTGTAACAGGCTGTTGATCTCCACGCCTCATGGACTTTAAAACACTCGTCTTAAAAAGAAACACGAAAAACTCTGACAAATATCCACCACCTGGACTTTTCTGACCGGTACAGCAGGTGCTCTGTGCAGACATCTGCTCCGCTCGCCGCTTTAAAAACAGCCCCCCTCGTTTTTGGGCAAGAATGAGGGCTCTAAGCTGAAAAGAATTCAAAGCACTGATGTTTCTGGGACAGTTATTTCCCAATGTTCCCAGTATTCCCAGAACTATTGAACCCCCTAATTTCTGCATCTGCTGATTGTGTTTTGGTCTGTTAGCACCTTTTAAATGGCCTGTATTTCAGTAACAGTTCAAAAACCACTTTTGTTTTCGTCATGTGACAAAACATCCATACATTTACAATGTTATAAGTAGTCCTTTTCAAACATACTGGGGCCGCTTTTCGAACATATAGGGCAGCCAATCAAAATGGCGCTCGCTGACATGTGTTTTAAATGGACAGTAATGAGTTAAATAAAAAGACCAGACATATTCATTCTTTTTCCTTCCTTTTTCTTCTCATTTATCTCTCTCTTTGTTCTCTACTAGTTTTTGGTCTCTTCTGTAATTGCTTTTGCGACCCTTCTACATCTTTCTCTCTCCACTTTTTCTTTCATTTTCTTTCTTTCAGTTTTTGTTTTTTTTTTGTATTTTCTATATCTCAGTTATAAGGGGTTTTTGGACCCAGTCTGCTTTTTGAACGAGGTACATTGTGGGACAGCCAAACAAACTGCAGCTGGTTTACATTTGTATGAGCCTGAGGTTCTCTGTGAAAGGGTTAGGTGTTGTCTTCAGGTGTGTGTTGTGTGTCTGCTGCTCTGATTGTGTAATTCTGATGGTGTGGTTTTTGTTTGTGTTTTTTGTGTGCAGGAGGGGTTCTGTAAGTTCGTCGGCAGGGCGGGGCAAGTCAGTCAGGACTCCTCCATGAAGACGGCGCTGTTCGCCGCCGCCGGGGTCGGGTTAGCGGGACTGACCTTTCTCCTAGTGCGCTGACCAACGCCTTATTTATTTAGACTTTTATTCATCTCCCGTTCTCTCTTGCTCCCCATTTCTTTTCCTCTGGCTCTTTCCATCACTGTTGCCGCCATCCTTCTCCTTTTTCCTGTTTTATTATTCTTTTATCCCTGCCTCCTTTTTCATTCTTTTTTCCTTTCTCAGCCCTTTCTTTTTTCCTTCCTGCTGTTTTACATTCTGTTTGACAGAGTGAATATTTTACTCTTTTTAAGCACCATTTTCAAGGCCTCTATTGAATGTTATTTGCACATTTGTACCACCAGTCGCTCTCTCTCTCTCCTCTTTTTCTTCCTCTGTGCTGTCTCTTTTCTGTCTTTATCCCTTCTGTCTCTCTCTCTCTCTCTCAATCCTTTTGTCTCTCTCTATCCCTTCTCTCTCTCTCTGATTGTAAAATCTGAACATGGCCTTCAAAGATCCTGAAAGTGATGTAAGCTTGCATATCGTTCATAGTGCATTTTAATTTTAGAGTAGTCTTCATTGTTTTGTGTACATTCTCTTAGTCTAGATAGTGTTTAACAGTTTTTTGGGGGATTTTGACAAAAGAAACCCACAGAGGATGAAAACATCTGTGGTTTTCATTCATTTATTTTTCTGGTTCTGTGTTTGGTGCTTTTTTGTTTTGTTTTAAGAATAGTTTTTGCTCTGAAGTTGATACACCAAGACAATGGTACGTTTGAAACGTACAAAAGTAATATATTTTATTTATATGAATAAAAATGTAAACAGCCAGAAACATCTCATTACTGTATATTGTCTTAGTTTACATCGAATATCTTTGGGGTTTTTTTTGTTTTTGTTTCTGGTTTGTACATTTTAACATTTTGAAAGGTGCTAATCTATTCAGTTCCCCTTTTACAGCTTTTCTGTGACTTCCCAATTACTCATGAGTGACCAATTTAGTTTGTAAAATTTATTTATTTACCATTTGAAGAACAAATTGTAACTATTTAGGCAATTTTCCCTATGTTGATGAGAAGCATATTTTTGCATCTTTTTATTTATTTAACACTTTCTTAATAAAAATGTTTACCATAAAGGTTGTGTTAACTTCAAATAGATTCCAATCTACTCTAAACATGCTTATTAATTTCTCCTTTTTCTTGCAAAATCAGTACTCCGGATCTCTAACATTTAGAAGTTCACATGTTTTGCATTTCTTCTCGAAACACCAACCCAGTGAAACCACAGATCAGGTTTTGAGACGTGATTTGAAGGTCGGCATAACTTTCGAAATGTGTGTTCAGATTGAAACTAGCTGTACCGTAATGCTTACGCTGCCTTTCTTTAAGGGAAGCCTGTCTAAAGCGTGTCTTGACATGTCTCCTCAGTCACGGGTAAAACGGCTTTGAAGGACCATGATAAAGTTTTATCTTCAGTTTTATCTTCCATGTAGTGGATAACACCAGAAGGAAATACCGGGTTTGTACTTAAATCAATAGGATGCTGATAAATGTACCCATTTCAAACTAGGGCTGTGCTGTGTATCTTCTCTTAATCATTATTGCCATATAGATCTCTGCAATACTGAAATCACTAAAAGCTACAACATGCAAATGAGCCTCTAACCAATCGCAGTGTTTCTGACAGGGTGACCAATGACGGCTCTAGTGACTTACTGGATGTTCTGATAAATAGAAGTCATGTAATCCAACAAAAGTCTCATTTTTAACTGCAAATTGCTGGTGAATCGGTGCATGAGTGGGTGGTGCTAAACTGCTGTAGCCGGAGTAAGGAGACACTTAAATGGGTTGGTGTGTATGGTGGGGTGGAGTAAATGCACCATTTGAAACAGATTACAGACTTCTAGCATTTTTAATTCCAGGAAAGTGATGATTTGGGCCCTTTAATATGCTGCGTAGCATCCTGTTTGCAATATGGAGCAGCAAAATCACAATACTCCAGTGTAGTCTGTCGGCCTCAAAATGACGCTATTTTAGTGTTGCACTGGATCTGTTTTGTCAAATAAGTGCTGGGATAGAGGCACTGACAAACCCCCCAACCCCAAAACCCCAGTTGGGATAAGCGGCTCACGTAATGGATGGATGAATGGATTATACATACCCTACAGATTAGCAAGGTGCTGCACACTCATCTCACACTGTCCAATAAAGGGTCTGATCACACACACTGTCTGATAAAGGGTCTGATCAAAGGCGAATGTTAATAGCACTAATGGTAAAAGCTTTTCCAAGTTTGGTGTCAGGAACCGTATTAGCCAGTTTATTACAGGTGACCTCATAGTGCTTGCTGGCTTCGTTAGCTGATTTCAGGCACCAGACATATCCAGGTGATGCTCTACTGGAGGTCCAAACTGGACTCCACCTTCTCTCCTCGTCTGGTCCTGGTCTTTTGAAGATGCTCATGTTTCTCTGAACTTTTACCCACTGAAACCCGACGAGCTCATTGCGCAAACTGTGCTTTGCTAAACGTGACCCGAACATCAGATCACTTTACAGCGTGGAACACCAAGCGCAACACTATCGTCTGGCCTTCTGGCACAAGATCCAAGACACCTGATCTTTCCACACAAAAAAAATAGGAAGACAAAGATGAGTTGAGGCAGCTGTTAGCATAGAAGCTCAAAGACCGATGGAGGGGACGATGTTGGTGTCCATTGTCCATCAAGTGCTCACATGCTCTTGACTTTAGCCTTGGCTCTTCATAGGTTGTTCTAAGAGCATCTAAGAACCAACTCAAATCCGCTTTGAGGGTGACCTACTGACACATTTTGCACAGTTTTACAGGAAGCCAGGCCAGTTCAGGAAAAGAATATGCATCATAAGATATTTTCTGTCCAGCCTGTCTCCGCTAGACTCGTCGTAACACCACTTGGACCATGTTCTCACTCTTCTTAAATTCAATTCCAGAGAAAGAGCCTTCCTCTAACCTCAGCCCCCAGTTTAAGATCTAAAAATGCTCTTTTTTTCTCTCACTCCTCTGATCTTTATTTGTCTCAGATCTTCAGATAAACTATAAACTGCAAAAGAACTTCTTTTGCTTCTTTACACAGTTGCCTTATCGAACACTAAGGTGTCTCTTGAATACATCTTGAATATGCCAGTCTCTTGAGTAGACTTATTTTTATGGTTTCTTAGCAAGATAACTATCTTTTGTGGGCCTCATGCTAACTTAATCTCACATAAATCCACATAAGCTTGTGTTAGCTTTGCAGCACCAGTTATAAAAGTAAAGAAGCTAGTTTGGCACCAGACCATGTCTTGGCTGGTTGAGTGTATTATTCACCAGAGGTTTTCTCCACACAGATGGACCAAGCTTTACAAGGACAGGTTTAAAGTGTGAATGCTTCAGTGGTGTTAAGGCCTCTGAAAGCTCAGCTTTGGATGTTTTTCTGCACTATAACATCCAAACAGTCAGCTTCTCCAAGCCCAGATCAGCTGAGGAGCATACCTGCTGTGTGACTGGTCTCTCATGACCCAGCAGATGCGGTTAGAGGTCAGAAGTATCTCCAGCTTTTGCATCGACAGACAGATTTAGTTGCTGATTTGCATGAACTCTTCCGTTTCCCTGATTGCTGCCAGATCTTTGGCTGGAGGGCAATTGGCTGTGTGTGTGTGTGTGTGTGTGTGTGTGTGTGTGTGTGTGTGTGTAGAATAGATGGAATAAGTGTTTGCAAGTAAAGGCCTCCTCTGCTGATGGATCTGGATGAGGATATGAAGTAGTCTGGATCAGCGGCACACAAGGTTTTGGAGTCCAGTATCGATTGGTTCCAATTGAACCCTGGAAATTTACGTACGCCTGTCAAATATCAATAATACATTCACCAACATTTTTGCAACACCTGACATTTTCATAAAATGAACATTTTCATAACGCTTTCCAAAAGCTCACACAGGGACAGCGAAAAACGGTAGATCGAGAGAGAGATGAGAAGAAGAGAGAGAAATTGATTGTTCCTTTCTGGTTCTGAGCCTCTCCCTTGTTCTCTCTGTTCTCTTTCTTTCTATTTTTTCATTTCTCTCTTATTTTACTCTACTTTCGCACTCCCTTCTTTTCTTCATTCACTCATTCTTTTTTCTCTCTTTTTTCCACACACACTCCCCCTTTCCCTTGTGTTTTCTCTCCTCTTTTATATTTTCACCCCCCTCCTTAACAAAAAAGCTCACTAGACAAAAACTCAAGATGGCGTTACCATAGTAACCAAGGCATTCCTGTGCTGTGTGTGTGTGTGTGTGTGTGTGTGTGTGTGTGATGTTTTGTGCATGTCTGTTCCTGTCTGTCTGCAGGCTGAAGCTCTGCCGCTTCTGTTCAGCCGTTCTGGCGTGGTGTTTTCCCAGTGCTGCTGAATACAAGAATTTTTCTCCCTTTAGAGAAACTCTCCCCCTCCCCCGAAACCACATCAGAGCCCAGATGCGATGCTGCGTGAGGTCGGTGATAATGCTGTGTGTAGCTGATTGTGTGTTTGGAGGACATCCTTAGTGCCGTCTCAGACTCTGAAGCTGCGATGGGGGCTGACCGCATCACCAGATGCACTTGCAGGTAGCAGAAAGCCCCCAAGCCTCATCCCCAGCCTGGGCCTCTGATTCAAACCCACACTCGTTAACTTTCATTCTGCGTTTCAGCATGCTAAACACATTGATCACTGAAGAAAGAAATCATGAAAGACCAATGGAATGGGTCTATGCACTAAAGGGGTTTTGGAACTTATTGTGCTTAAGGGGAGTTGTGGAACTAACTAGTTTTTTGATGCTAAAGAGGTTATGGAACAAACAGGTCTGACATGCAAATGAGGCTGTAGAACCCACAGGCCTATGACGCTAGAGGTTGCTGTGGAACTACCAGGTCTATGACGCTAAAAATGTCATTTAACTACCAGGTCTATGGTGCTAGAGTACGTTTGTGGTGAAATAGGTCGTGGAACTAATATGTTCAGTGTGATATAGTGGTTTTGGAACTTATTGGTGTATGATGATAAAGCAGTTGTGGAGCAAACCAATCTATGATACTAAAGGGGTTATGGAGCTACCAGGTCTGTGGTGATAAAGGGGTTGTAAAACTAAGATCTATAGTGTTAAAGGGACTATGGAACAAATAGGTTTGACAGGGCAAAGGGGGTTCTTAAGTCTTAAGTGAAGAGGTGGTGTGCTAACTCTCTAATCATGCACTACTTTTAACATCTCTCTTGGATTCACATAAGGTTCCTTGCTCTTAGGGGGTCTTCCTGCCTCTGTTACCCTTAGCAACACTCACTTGGGAGCTGGACAGATGCTTTGAGACAATGACCTGAAATAACTGTATTAAGGTAACAACAGGACATATACTAATTAAGACTGTCCTCTCTGGATTAGCTGCCTTTTTTCAGAAATGTTCTCCCATTTGACTCCCATTTGACAGAATGTTACCCCTAGGGTCTTAAAATGCTCCTGTCAGGTTGCTGAGGAAACACCAGCCCATATTGCCCAAGGACTCTCAACGGCTTACAGCAGGAAGCGCTGCAGATATGATCATCCTCCACAAAGTCCCTGATGTGTATTAATAGCACTGGAGGAGAAGGCCTGGGAGAGTTCGGAGGAACAATGTGTCCTCAGGCTTGCACAGCCTTATCAGGCGCTGGAGTTGGGCCTGTGTTCACCCTGCACCACTGAGATATTTCTGTAACGGAAGATGTCTCTCTTCATTGTGTTCCCATGTGAATTTTCACATGTGAGTCTGGAACATGGAGTGATAACAGCGATATAAACAGAAGGAGGCTTGGGAACAGAAAGGAGGAGAACTGCTGGATAGAGTCCAAGAACATTCTGCCTGAATGCCAAGCTGCACCAGGTTTAGAGTCTGAACCCAACTGTGATCGGAACAAAATTTCCTGAACCTGAATCTGACCGATCCCTGGCAAAAATTTACTACAGCCTGACAGAATTGTGTCTGAACTTCTGTCTGAAGCTAACGGTACCATGAAGAAAAGGCTGTAGCTCCTCAAAATTCTGTCCTAAACTGACTGTAGTTGCACAAAAGTGAATCTGAACTATGGTCTGACAAAATTCTGTCTGAACTGACTCCCACAAAATTCATGCGTTCGAATCCACCCACACAGTACAGCACCACACCCGTCTGTTCACACGTGATTATATCAAATTAAGTCCGCACCCGCCTGGGCCCATTAACATTCCGCACATTACCCGTCCATGCCCATGATAAATTACACTCAAATTAAAAGTGAACGGCAGGACTGGCCTCCCAGGAGGTAGTATTAGAGACTTATGGTGAGTGTGTGTTAGTGTGTGTTAGTGCGTGTTTCTCGCCGATGACCCTCCTCCAGAGTCTTAGCTCCATTGTTGGATTTGTGGAGTATTACCTGAGCATGCCAGGGGGGTGCAGTACTCTTTGAAGTCTGTTTCGAAGCTGTTAGCTGAGAATAAATAGAGATTTGGCTCAAAGAACAGTCTGTCTTTGCAGTTTTATCTCTCACGCTTGCCACGATATAGTTTGATATGCGTCTTGTGTTCTGTGATCACAAATCCACTGGAGATATTTTCCCTTTTTTGTTGCTTTTGCAGGCTACAATACTGTTGTTTGCAAAATCCCAGAACGTTAAAATCCGCCCGTTTCCGCGGGTCTTTGGGAGAGACTGTCCCCTTAGAAAATGGAAGTGACTTTGGCTAAAAAGAGTCTGCTTAATGCAGTAAACGTAACTGACTATAAACCCACAAACTTATGTCTGAATCAACTGTAGTGCCTCAAAATGTATTCTGAACTGACTGTATGCCCTGTAGTATTAAATAATTCTGTCTGAATTGAAGACTCTGAGCCAGGGAACCTTCACACCAGCCACTACGTGTTAAACTGACAGATTATTATCAGGGGACGCAAACTGCTGTTCCAGGAGCTCCGGTTCTTCCCGAGAAGCCAGCCATCACGTACCATTTTCAACTACTATTTCTGAGAATTATCAAATCATAGGTTGAGCTAAACCATCTCGCCACAACATTAATGAGATGCTTCACAAATAATTTGCATATTAATAGAATGAAAACATAAGCAAATTCCTTCTCTGAAGGCGCCTTTATAGCAATGTGTGTGCAGTCGACCGCTCCGATTACATTTGGAAAACCAGACATCGCTGCAAATTACGCTTTAATGTTTGCCTGTTTAATCGGGGGCATGGCTCAACTCATAGGTCCGTGGGTTCACACCGAAAAGCTCCTCTGGTTAAAAACCCAAGGGTGGAAGAACTTGTAACGGGACGGTTATGGCCCGTTCCTTAAAGTCTGCCTTTGTAAAGCTGCCCCAGTTCAGCAAAAGGCTCCAAGAGGGTAGTTCTTGGGAATTTAAATCGACTTAGAAGCCAGTCATCAGTATGATCCCTGAATACGCACTCTCTTCTAATTCTTCCGTTTGCAATATCTACTAATAACGCAAGAGCAGCCATGGTAGTTGCAAAAGCTTGGCCATTCTCGCCACCATTTTATGTTTTACAATTAACCACAGTATCTTTGATAAAGACCTCGTCATTAATGCGAGCATTAATTAAGTTTAGTGTTTATACATTTCAATGTGATCATGGAAATGGTAGGTAGGCAGCATTTTGCACAAAACGGATCTTAACCCTTCAGCTGGAGCTGTTGTTTTGGTTACACACTTTTATAAACCGTCTTTATCGAGTATTTATCCGATCCCTGATTCATTCATCACTACGAGTCATCAGTCAAAGCCAAACGAATCACACCAGCATCGAGGTGAACGTCATCTCACTGACGAGATGTTTAGCTGTTCTGCAGTCAGATGGTCCAAACACAGTAAATAGATGTGCTATTCACCAAACAAAGTAATGAATTGTTGAATTTTTGTGTGGAACATTAGAGCACAAACAAAAATTCCTCACACAGCATCTGGTAAGACTGTTTAAACAAAAAAACTCCTTCCACTGAAGGGTTATCTTTGTTCTGCCAATCATTGTTTCACAGTCAGGTGAGACACAAGACCCTATGACCTCAACGTTCCCTCTTCTGCTGGAATACACCTGACTTACAGTACTGTGCAAATCTTGATGCCAAAACTGCTTAGATGAGCAGTTTACGAACAAATTTTGATACTTTTTGCTGCTCCTTTGTTCATTTACATTTATCATAACGTTACCTTTGCCAGCAGATAGACACACTAAGAAAAATGGCTTTAATCAATTTGCATAGGGGCTTTTGCACAGTACTGCAGCTTGTTGGTTGCACCACTGTGTCTATATTTGTTATCCACTGACCTGTGTGAGGATCTCCACCTGAATCAGTGTAGTTAAATATTAACCAGCATTGAGAATAGCCTGTGTGTGTGTGTGTGTGTGTGTGTGTGTGTGTGTGTGTGTGTGTGTGCGCCTGTCTGGGACATTTAGTACCACCTACAGCTGCTGTCAGTGCTTATGAGAGAAGGTGTGTGTAGCGTGTCGTGTTGCTTCGGTCTCCGACCTTTCCTGACCTTTGCGTCAATCAAGCGTCTACTAACGACAGTGACATTAAGGCGGTGTGATTGATCCTCACAGGCGGATTCTGATCTGTGCTACTCATTTGGGAGAGTGACAGGGATACAGGCCAGGCAACAGTTAGAACTGGATTCCATTTCTGCAAGAAAATGCAAAGTGTGATTGAACGCTTGATTTAAAACCAATGTTTGGTGAAAACAGTTTGCGTTCAAAAATTCTTTTCACTGCAGGGTATTAAACCACTCGACCAGTGAGGGGTGGGTGTTAACTCTATGTCTGTTACCTCTCTATGAAGTCACCACCAGCTCTTATCAAGCCATTTATGGTTAAGTATGGCTGAAGGCGCTCAAATCCACGTTTCCCCATCTATTACAGAGGTGACTTGACCACAAAAAGGATTTTTTAAAAAGGAAAATACTAGGGACCCTGATTAACCGATTAAAACGTATATACATACGCACTGCGGAGGATATTAGCAGAAGTTTTGATGTTTGAACTATGCCCCAATTTTTAAAACTGTAAGAGATGCTATAAAACCAGTGTTTGGAAAATCAATCTTAAGTGTAGACCTCAATAAAACAGACCTGGATTTACTGTGTGTATCATGGAGGGAGAGATATCATTAGCTGGACAAAATGATGGACCTTGCTGTAAATCAGGTATTTCGCTATGCTACTGTACTGTGTTTGTAGATGTCATACTGTGCCAGAAACCATGTAGCCTGATTCAGGCCTGCAGTTAGCATCATGCTAATCATACCAGTTTGGTTACCCATGACTGTACAGCAAAACACATCAAGTTTGCCTGTGGTGGGTTTGATCAGCAAGAATGATGGTGCAACAAACAGAGAGGAGTTACGACGGTGCAGAGCCAGCAACCTGTCCCTTAATGTGGATAAAACAAAAAAGATGGGACCTCAGGAGGAGAACCTCACATGGACCCTCAACACAAGCTCCATCACCAAGAAGGACCAACAGCGTCTCTACTTCCTGGGGAGCACCTCCCACCTCCAATCCTCACCATGTTCTACAGAGGGACCATGGAGATTCGCTGTAGCTGCATCACAGCCTGGTACAGGAATTGTAATGTTTTGGACTGCAAGACCCTACAGAGGATTTTGAGAGCAGCTGAGAAGATCATTGGTGTCTCTCTCCCCTTTTATATCACAATCTGCATCCGCAAAGCCACCAGCATTGTGGACGACCCCACTCACCTCCACTCACTCTGTTCTCCCTTCTTCCATCTGGCAAAAGGCTCCATAGCATACAGGCCTCCATTGGCTCAGGCCATCAGGCTGCTCAACTAGAACGGAAACATAAAAACGTTTGTATTTTTGCACACCTGTCAAAGGTCTCTTCTACACAATCATACACAAATAATATGCATAATCAGAGAAAAATATGTTTTATTTAAATGTGAAGAGCCTCAGATAGCATTCGGTAAACTGCAGAAAAAAAGGCATTTTAAAAACAGAATGAGAAAACTGATTATTGACCCTAGAGGAAATTGCTGATGTAATGACTGCAAAGACACAGACTCCAGAGTAGCGACACAAACTCATATCCACTAGAACTGAGAACTGAAGACAGCGTGAAGGAGCGAACAAGTAGATGTACAAGCCGAAAGTAAGAAAAGAGCTTTTAAGATATTAATCACCGCAAACCAGTGAACAAAACTCTACATAGCAAAGACAAACCAGTGAACAAAGCAAGACAGCACAAATAAACTGTGTCCAACGTAAGATAACACAGATAAACCAGCTTCCCTAATACTAGGTAGCACAGATTTGTGGGCATGGCACCGAATCCCAAGACTGAGGAACTGCACATGCGCAGAAGGGGATGGTAACACATATCCCTGGGAGACTTGCTTTGACAGAACACCGGACCAGGTTAAAGTGTGTGTGTGTGTGTGTGTGTGTGTGTGTATATATATATATATATATATATATATATATATATATATTAGTGGTGATCAGTTATCGGCGTTAACGTGCTGTGTTAACATGAGACTCTTATCGGGCGATAAGAGTTCACAAAGTTGGATTGGGAGCTGGGTCTATACTACGCAAGCTATGATGACTTTCATCTTGATATTTTAGTGCGGATGTATTCCTAGCCGAATTGCACTGTAGGGGGCGAGAACAAGTCTTTGAACCGCGTAACTGTGAAACAGGGACATCACTAGGACGGAAAGACAAGGGTTGTAGGAAGGAATTAGCGTGTATAGCTTTTAATCTATCGTTTTGCTGCTGTTCTTACTGCCATAACAATGCAAATTTCCCACTTGTGAGACAAATAAAGTTTATCTGAATCACAAGGTATTGTATTTTCTGCCTCTCTGCCTGTTTTTGCCATAATGAGTAGATTAAATAAAAGAAATGTGATTAAATGTTTTACTGCAACAAAATACAAGGTGCTTAGATTAAGGAGTTCTAACCACTCAGCATTCAGCACCAATCATGAGCAATTGTTTCTTTGAATACATAGGTCACTGTGTCCTAACAAACAAAAACATTCCTCTGAAACTGGTCAGGTTCAGGGATTGGATGTCTCATCTTTTCCTCCACACAATGAGTGCAGGCGCAAACGCAGATTTCCATGGTTAATGATCTTTATTTAAACAAAGTAAACAAGCGTGAGGGTTTGAAAACAGAGCAGAACTATAACAAAAGGAGATGAGAGAACACACAAACAAAGCCATCCTCACAGTGAACCAACACTTAAGTCCACACAATGGAGAACTAAATACCGAACATAAAACCGCACAACCAAATCAACTCAAACATCTCATATTCTGAGCACACCAGTCAGCTGCAACACATTATATACACAAATATAGGACCGGTGTTCTCAGCCTTCATAATAAGAGTCCCCAAAATCAAAACCTAAACTTGGCGGCCTCTAGCGGCCACATACCAAGACATTACACGGGACTGAAAATGAGAGTCTTTGAAAGTCCTTCAGGAAGCCTGGAGAACTGTTCTTCAAAACATTAAACAAACAAGAATGCCTGGATCTCTGGAAGTAAAATATGAAGAACTCAGGCGGTTTATACTTGGTTGTAAATGTGATTACTTCTCCTTTATCAGGTTCTTTAGCTCCTCTTTGTCTCCTTTCCTTCTAAGTCCTTCTCTCTATCTGTCTCTCTCTCACTCTCTCTCTCTCACACACCCACGCAATTCAGATCAATGAGCTTAACTGGCATGATGGCTTTATGAAATTAATGCCGCTGAGCAACATCAATTACATCAGCGAGAGATAGGCGCTAAATGGTGAGTTTTTTTAATTGTAATTATGATTATGAAAACAAATCATAATTTAGTGATGATTTAATGTGTTAAATCACAGGCCTCCATTTGTAAAACGAGAAACCTCTTTCTCCCTCTCTGTCTCTGTCTCTCTCTCTCTCTCTCTCTCTCTCTCTCTCTCTCTCTCTCTCTCTCTCTCCCCCTATCTCTCTGTCTCTCCCCCCTCTTTCT
>JBBJLR010126320.1:5727-18250 GCA_037577145.1 Brachypetersius gabonensis | reverse complement strand
TGTCCCCTGTAGTTAGAGAATGGAAGTCGCTTTGGATAAAAGCGTCTGATAAATGCCATAAATGTAAATGTAAAAACACATTTCTAAAAACCAGCTGCAAACTCTGATCGCTAGAGCTAGGCCTTCAAACTAGTCAAAAAACGAGGAAAACACACTTCTTCCCGTTTCACACACATACAATTCTGACTGAATTTCGGACTGAATTTGTCCAAGTGAATAATTACATAATTAAAGCTTTTTTAATTTTTTTTGGGCTGAATTTGAAAGTCTGAATCTTCTTTATATTGAATCTTTAATGCTGTAATTACAATGGAAATAAACCAAGAATGTTTTTATTCAATTGCAAATTTTTTTTAAAATTTTATTCAAATACTTTTGTCACTAATTTACTTCCCACAGGTCTCTGAACTGACCTGGCACGGCTAAACTGATCCCCAGTCAGCTCTAACTGGTCTGAAATTCCATCCCCATCAGAGAAAATGTCAACAGCCAGACACTACAGTCTGCTGAGAGGAGAGCAACAGCATGATTAGTGTTAACCCTGATTACTCTGAAAGAGTGAGTGTGTGGGTGTGTTTGTGTGTGTGTGTGTGGGGAGGGGGGTAATCCACACACACATGAGGTCGTGCAGGGACCTTTCTTAGAGCTCGTTAAAAAGAAACACATTAGTGATGTATAAAAAGGGAAAGAACGAGGCCTTACTTCCTTTGGAAAATGCTTTCTGATAAAAACGCGATGTGATGAGGTCTGTGTGTTAAACTGGTAAGAAAACGGCAGTTTAAGCCTCGTCTTCAGCAGGAGCTGAAAGTGCACACAGGATAATCTCCACTCTTATAAAAGCCTTGATAACCCCGAGACCCTTCAACGGCACTTAAACAATAAAGCCTATTTCCTTTAATGAGGCCAATTAATGACTAATTCCTCTTTAGGGGATTCAGACGGGGTGAGGCACAAAGAGGACCGCCCTGAACTTTAAACAACGCAGTGCTCTCGAGTTCAGCTCCTCTGGAGAACGCGTCTAAACCTCTTTCATTAACACTATCAAAAAATAGCTTTTCAAGGTCTTAAAGCCATGCTCCATTTATTGAATGTAACTCTCTCTCTCTCTCTCTCTCTCTCTCTCTCCCTCTCTCTCCCTCTCTCTCTCTCTCCCTCTCTCTCTCTCTCTCTCTGTCTCTCTTTCCCTCACTCCCTCTCTCCCTCTCCCTCTCTCTCTCTCTCTTTCCCTCACTCCCTCTCTCTCTCCCTCTTTCTCTCCCTCACTCCCTCTCTCTCTCTCTCTCTCTCTGTCTCTCTTTCCCTCACTCCCTCTCTCTCTCTCTCTGTCTCTCTCTCTCTCTCTCTCTGTCCTCCCCCCCCCCTCATTGCCTGTTTGCTGCTGCTGAATTGGACTTGATCATTTCCTGTGCTGCAGCAGTGTGACAGGCCGCACTGCCCGGGGCTCTATTCCTATTTCATGTCAAATTATTTTGCTTTGCCCGAGAGGTCACCTTGTCTTAGAGTGGAGAGGGGAGAGATGGCCTGCAGCGGCCACCCGTTTAAAAAAGTGAGTGTGTTTATCAGTAATACAGAAGGGGCTTTTGAGCTCACACAAATAAGCAATATCATTCTCGCCATGCAGTTAAAACAGTCATTTGTTTGTCTGCTGTTGCCTCGGGTGAAGTGGAGCCTCGTGCTCCTCAAAACAAAAGTCCACTTTATGAAGATGAAGAAGCAAATGTTATACTAGTGTAGAAAGAAAGGAAGCATGGGAGGATGAACAAGAGCTGCATCTCAAAAACAGAAGTCCAGTACTGTGCTAACCAAAAATGTTTAAGGGGTCAGAGGTAAGACAGAAATAATCAGCAACTGGGCTAAAAAATGTTATTTAATGCTAAGAGACCTCTCAAATGAACATGTATGCTACAGAACAGTTAAGAATAATTATGTTGCAAAATAGCTAAATACTATTATAATTTTGGTTATGTGAACTGTCTCTAAACTCTTGCTATCTTATAATAACATAAATGTATGGAAATGTGCAGGTTATATACTGGAGGAGACTAGTTGAGAAATTACTGTTTATATTAGTTTGTATTGTAATTTTAAACGTGTTTTTGAAATATTGGTATGGCTTTTATTTTTAGGGTTACGGTCGTACAAGTGAAAATCACTGCCCAAACGCTCTGACAGGATGGCTGTGACCGGACTGCACTTTCAGTTCTAGCATAGCAGGACAGTAATATGACAATAATATAATATTACCCATAGAAACCTTGACATGAACAATCAATGAGCTTTGACTTTAGGACATCACACTCTGATGGTGATGCCACAGGGTTTGACCGTCTGATTCTGGTGTGTTTTGAAATAAGCAGCCTGAACTCCATCAGATGTAGGGCATCACCTCGGTTATTTGAAAAGAGGAGGGCCAAATTCCTCGTCGCCATGGAACCCATATAATAGAAAACTAAATTGTCCTAGATATAAAAAAAATCTAAGTGCAGAATATAAACACTGTAACCGTTTAAAATATAGTACATATAGAACATATGCATCTGGATTCTCGAGAAAAACAATGGAAGAAAAATGTAGGTTCAAATGGCACACGTGAATTCAGTCCCCTGAAGAAAGTGCTATAATCCTAACACAGGATTAGACTCCCTAAGCTCTTTTAATTAGGTGACATGTTTAGATTTTGATTGTGTTTTTGGGGGGGTTATATTTTTGGATACATTTGATTACATTCCTCATCAAACTCCAAGCTTTTATACGGAACTTTGTGCACTTACTGTTTTGCCTCTTTCTGTTTTGATGACCCACTGCTTACTTTCTGAATGGCCTTGCATTATAGGAGGTGGAGGCTACAATGCATATATAAAGCATTGCAGACAGACGCGAGGTCTTAGCCTGGAGGCCTGCTGTTTGCCTTTCCTCTCGCAGCATAGGGCACATCCATGTCTGAGAAATATCACTTCAATCACAACACACATTCACACATGGCACCAGGACATGAGGCTCCATACCTATGAGTGCATTTTCTTTCTGAAAGGTGTTACATAACCCAGGGTGTCCCGCCACCTCAGCTGTACTCATAGGAGATAGTTGTATTTTTTTCAGCGTCTTGTCGTTGTTTTGTTATATCTCAGAAAGATGTGCCATGGGATATACTTTTTTTCTACAATCTGCTACTGCCATTTGAAGTGATGCAATTAGGAAGAACTCTGTCTCTCTCTCTCATTCTCTCTCTCTCTCTCCCTCTGTCTTGTGTGCCTTTCTTCCTCTAGGAAAAGGATTATTTGTAAATACCTGTCTGTCTTTGCTGCCTGAGTACCCACACTAATGAGGCTGATTTAAAATGTCGCTTTTAAAAACTGCTAAGCAGCCTCAGCTTTTTTTGTGTGTTGCTGAAGCTCCATCTGCCTATATGTTTCCTTCCTATGCTACCGCATTTTAAGTCAGATGAATGTACATTTGGGAGTTCATGCCTGTAAGTAAAGCACAAGTTCAGTTTCTTTATGAAGTTGATCTCATACAGCCTGCAGGATTATGCTAAACGCTTCGATGACTTTGTAAGGGAGCAGATGTGATCTTTTGCTGGAACATTTAAAATTTCTAACAAGACTCTTAACACTACTGTCAGAATTGTAGTACCATTTTGGTCATGTCACAACTGACATTTATTTATTTATTTGTTTGTTTGTTTATTTGTTTGTTTGTCCGTTCATCCATTCATTCTTTTATTTAAACTGGATCAGTAATGTTCCCTTAAGTGGCAGTCATTTGTTTCCTTCAAGTCTTTGCTGCCATATGATCTTGCAGTGACAGGTGCCGTATAAGTGCAGTTTAAGACCCATCTATTGACAAGTGCAGTGTTCATGAAAATATTCATAAACGTAAAATAAATCTCCTGAGAAACACATTTAACCGACGCATAATCACAACTTAAATTTAAGCAATTTGACAGAATATTCTCTTCAACATAAAACAGTAAGCAAAGACGTGTCTCAATTTTAAAAAAGAAAAACAGTCGGTTTACGTTTAACCCACTCAATCATACAACAGACCCTCTTGCAAACATATACGGCCCAAACAGCCATGACCCAGTTTTCTTTCACAATTTCTTTTCCTGACTTTCCAATTCAAACAACCTTATTATAGCTGGAGGTTTTAATACAGTCATCAACCCAGCAATTGACCGCTCAAGCACCTTTGGTAACTCAAGGATCTGGCACTCTAGCAGCATAATAAAACAGTGCATGGAGGCTTATGGCCTTAGCAACAGTTGGAGAATGAGAAACCCGTGTTTAAAGGAGTATCCTCAGCTCATCAAGAATTGACCTATTTACTGTCAGTAACTCGCTTATACCCAGTATTTCAGATAACACAAATCACCCAATTGTCATTAGTGATCATGCCCCTGTATCTCTGACCATAAATACTCAAACATAGACCAAAATCCCGACAAGATGGCGCCTCAATACCTCACTAATAGAAGACTCCGATTTTACAACACTAATAAGATGAACGACTCTCCAGACACCTCACCATCACTGTAATGGGAAGCTGGGAAGGCATTCATCAGAGGCAAAATCATTTCATATTCTTCATGTAAGAAAAAACAGCAACAGCAGTTGGGAAATACAACAGAACACAAAATGAAAAAAACTAACAAAGAAATTATTCACCAATCCCAGTGAACAAAAACAAATTCTGATTCATCAACTGAAATACAATGATTTTCAATACAATAACAAAGCAAAAGAAACTTGGCAAATATTTGGCAAACCTTCTCCAACATAAAAAGGCACAATTACTCAGAACCCACAAAAAAATAAACAAAGTTTTCCAGAAATGTTATAATTTTATACTCCTCCCCTCACCATATACCCTGAAAACAATCTGGATTTGCCCAAACTGACAGCAGAACAGGTAGCACACCTCGATGCACCCCTCACCCTCAGCGAACTCATTACTGCTCTAAACAAAATACCAAATAACAAATCTCCTGGACCAGACGGACTACCAGCCAAATTCTACCCATGTCTGGGATGTACTATCACCACTATTCAATTACAGAGATTAAAGACACTTCTACCAAACCTACATATATGAATACAGCTGTTTTGACACTGTTTCTGAAACCCAATAAAGATCCCACCCAACCTTCAAGCTACCGGACACTTTCATTAATCAGTACAGACCTGAACATTATCACCAAAATGTTAGCAGCCAGAATAGAATCAGTCACTCCCGCACTTATCCACCCAGATCAGACCGGCTTTTTAAAAAAACAGACACGCCAGACTATTGAACCTAATCATCATATCACTAGACACAGAAAAGGCTTTTCACAAAGTAAACTGGTCCTTTTTATTCAATACTTGGTTCAATTTGGGTTTGGAGAGTCGTTCAATCCTGGATTAAGATACTGTACACATCATCTAGGGCTACTATCGCCACTAATGGAATCACTTCGCCCAGACGGTTAAATAGATCCATAAAATGAAGTATAATTACCTCTGGCTTGAACTGGAACAACATCAATGCCAAATATCTCAGTGGCAGACTTGCCCAGAGTTAATTAAAAAATCTAAAATTTGTAAACTCTATCCTATCCCTAATACTCTGACAGCCTGGTGGAAAGCCACACCGAATCACTCGTCGCTAGCAATGAATGGGTTCACCCCAATTTGGCATAATCCAGGTTTCACTGAACAAACCCCTTCACTTTTCCATATGGGAGCAAAAGGGACACGGACATATAGGGTTGGGAGCAACCCATTTCTTCAATACCAACAACTGAAAGAATCAAAGCCTAAGTAATAATACGTTACGTTACTGTTAATTGAAGGGCTAATCCAAATCAATAATCATAAAAAACTGATCTCCAAATGATATACACTTATATTCACCCTAAACAGCACAATAACACTCCCAACAACTAAGTGGGTAAATGATTTAGAGCTCTCTCCCAACCTGGATTTATGGGAACAAATATGTAAAAACATGTTCACTATGACCACTAACTCAAACCTGCAGCTTATATAATATGAAGTTATTCATAGAAGGAACATCACTCAAAGCAAGATGTTCAAAATGGGACTGGCCGACACTGAGGTTTGTTCACTATGTACTTTAGGCAGCACAGACAACTACCTTCACGCCATTTGGCTATGCCAGCCCATCCACTCCATCTGGACCAAGGTCACTGAGACATTTTCCACCATCCTGAGTGTAGAACCCCAAAACCATCTGTCTCCTTGACGATATCTCCAACACACACTTCCCATATAAATTCAAAAGGAAGGAACCAGACCCCCTTTCGAAAACCAGTCCATGACCACCAGTATTACCATGTACCCTTTGGATACTGGGAGGTTCGTTACAAAGTCCACCGCTATGCGTGATCACAGCCTCTGTGCTACCAGCAGCAGGCAACTGACGTGGGTTCTGTGACACGAGCAAGACCTGACCTCTCTCTCTACATCTGCACGCATCGAAGGCCACCAGTACTTCTTTCTGAAGACAGTGTAATCTGGTGCTTGCCCATACCAGCCCAGTCCAGAGCCCACCCCGTCAACCATTGCATCACGAGGGACACCTTTTGCTGTGGTGTGATGTCTGGGTACTCTGCAAAGTATACAGTAGCTCACAGGCAAGCAGAAAGTTTCTGCACCCCGCAGGGTCTCCCCATACCTCTTCGGAAGAGAGGCATGACGCGAACACGATATAAACGCAGACTATGAAGCCCTGATCTCTTCCTTTCCCTAGTAGATGTTCGGTGGCTCAGGCTACTCTCTTGAGGCTCCTTTCCATCCTCCTTTCCCTCTGAGCAGTCCAGACAATCATGCTCCCTTTCCAGCTTATA
This sequence comes from Brachypetersius gabonensis, assembly GCA_037577145.1. Taxonomy (NCBI): domain Eukaryota; kingdom Metazoa; phylum Chordata; class Actinopteri; order Characiformes; family Alestidae; genus Brachypetersius; species Brachypetersius gabonensis. Next base: position 11,400 of record JBBJLR010126320.1, on the reverse strand, counting down.
GTGGCAACAGAGGAGAGGAAGAAAACACACCCACAGATGAACTTGAACCAGCTTCACCTCCTTCATGTCCTTAGGAGCCTTAGGACGATATGTTTTCTTTTCTATTTTCCCTCCAACAACCCAGAAATACAACCTAGTATATCGGTGACCACACAAAGATCCAGAGGTTCGTCTGGGTTTTAAAACCCATCCATTCACGCAGACAGCCAATCACACGACACAGACGAACCCTCAATTACTTTACTCTTTCACAAGAAAGGTGGACATTACTACTTACCCCTGGGTTGCCTAGGTACCCAACAACCACACACACGACAAACCTTCATCAGCCCTCCGTGCCCAGAGCTGTGGAACCCTGAGTGGTACTCAGGCGACGGGCTTCGTTGTGGGAGTTGCTGAGACGAACCAGACGTGACACTGATATTCTAGTTTATCCCTATATGAGCTTTCAGCTAAAACTTTTCTTTAATGAGTAAAAAATTGTGGAAACTCTCTGTTCTGTACGAGAAAACTGACCATTGATTTTATTTGACCATTTATGGTTTTATTAGAACGTAAGCTTACAATTCAGCTACAGATTAGCGGACTCCTGTGAAAATGTAGAGTAGTTATAAACATTTTTTGACTTTTGAGTGGTAGCATAACAGGGAAATTTTTTAGTGACCCACTAGAGAATGGTTGTGTGTTCTGACCCTTACCTCTGGGCCATTTCTAAGCTTCTTCAGGGTTGTTGCAGAATGACATTGCTGTCCTTCACCCTGCCCTACATTGAATACTTGTTTTTCTTAGTAAAATATAGATGCCACTTTTAGCCCTGTGCACACCACAGCCATTGTTACTGTTATTGTCAGTTGTACTTCTTGAACGCCAAATTGTTTGCGTCCATCTGTTGAACTATTTAGCACTGCATGTTGACTGTAGCTTAGTTAGAAATAAAAGTCTTTTTCACACCAGTAAAGTGCTCCACAACCTGGGGACAGGGTCATAGGTCAGCCCTCCTAAGTAGAGCACCAGCTTTTGCCCATATCACTGGGTCTTACTTGTTTTGTTTTAAATAAATAAGAAATGTTGCCCTACAGTATCAGTAAAGCGAGTGGTAATTACTTCAGTAATGGAAGAATCATCTAAACATTCACAAATAATTGTGAGTTAATGTAGGAACAATTAGACATGAATATAATATTCAGTCTTACAAGTTTATTGCATTTTCTGACTGTCATGATCCAAACAATGCAGATTTACACTCATCAGTCCATAAAACTTTTTCAACGTTATACTCAAATTTCCTTTCCTCAGTAATGACACACTTTCTTCTCATGGTGGAAGGTTAGACAGATACACCTTTGGATTTTTTCAGATCTGATCTGAGAGTTTAGCTTGATTTTCTCTCCAAGACGAAAACTTTATGTGTGGCTGGGGAGTCTCTGGGAGGTTTTGAGAGTCTCGTTTTCTTTTTTTTTTTACACCAATTTCTGTATTCCAGGGCTATTAAGACTCCCAAAGGACTGCTAAACACAGCAATGTTCTACATAGCACCAACAAAAGAGCCAGCATTTCCTAAGCCACACTAATGTTGTTCTCTTTCTCTTCTCTTTTTCTGTTCTCTTTGGTCTCAACCAGCTCTGCTGCTATTTCAAATGACCACATGTGTGAAATGTGTGATAGACCTAAGTACTTCTGCTTCTATTCTATTGAGATGCCAACCTCTTCTGACTCTTTTGGCCTTGTTGGAACTACCATGTCCATCTTGCTGATGAAAAAGCTTCTTCCTAGTGGCACCAAGTGATAGATGGAGGTAAAAGTTGCTGACTGCCTAATTCCTCCTTCTTCCATGTGAGGGCCCTCACTCAACCCCTCCTTTCGGCCCTCAGTGATGGATGGGGCGCCCCATTCTCCTGCGGCACGTCCATCTCTCCATCTGCCTGCACCCCAGGCATGACACAGCAAAAAAAGTGACACACGCAAACATGGGGGTCGGGGAGAGCAAGAAAGAAGGAGCCGCTGAGCATATTGTCCTCCGCCTCCTTGTGCTCACTGTGTGGAGGTCACACACAGTTTGGCAGCCTGACACAGGGTGACTAATGAGAGATTTCCTCATCTTCTCCTCCCTTTTTTCCCTCCCCTGCCGTGAAGCTGCTCCCTCGGCTTTCTAGGAAGCAAGCGCACAGGAAATATATCAGCACCAATGACCAACTGCCTAATTTAAAACTTAGGTTAGCTGCTGTGGTTCCATTAATTATGCACATCACAGACTTTGACTGGGCCAAGCGAGGACTCCTTCAGCGAAGTTTAAAGCTTGTTTTAAAGGAGCTGTTAATATTTAAAGGAGCTTTTGTGTTATGCAAACTTGGAAGTGTTTTCTGATTATGGGGTGCACAAATAGCCTGTTATCTGCCCTTTCTTTGTCATCTGTATTTTATATATATATAAAAAAAAAAAAAGGCAGGAAGCTACTCTTACAATGATTGCATTCGTGCTCTTGAATAAATGAAACAACCAGCTTCTCTTGGAGGGACTTTAGCATGTACTAGGTGGGAAGAAAGTGGTGTTGATGGCAGATTTTGGAGCATGTTTTGGAGCAGTTGGTGGATAGCTTGCTAGTGTCCATTTGGAGGGTCCTGTCTGGCACATGTTAGTTTCAAGAAGACCGAAGGCCCAGTGCTCACAAAGTGCTGTTCGCCTTCAGCTCATATGCCAAGCGTTTGATCAAGACTTGGAATAGAATAGGGTGCTACTGTCGTGCCTCTCATCCGCAAAGTTAACACATAGAAAAAGAAATATACACTGAACTGAACTTGAATGTAGTGGTTTTCCCTCCAGTGGTGCAATACGTAGATCATTCTATTACAGAGACGCCTCAGTGATCTGGTGCACGGCATTTGCTATAAGGAAGGCACACACTGGGTGTATGTGTCCAAGTTTGAGTGATTGGCAGTGGCTGAGCAGATTATTGGCTGCAGACTTAATGCCTCTGCTGGTTGCTGAAGAGAGATATCATGCACATTGTTGTCATGCAAGAGAGGGTATTGTCTTGTTTATTTGCCAGAAGGTATCTCATATGTTAATGCCGGTTGGCCACATGGCCTCAAAAATGAATGAGTTTGCCTCTAGCATGGACAAGCTCTTTGTCCTAATGAACACTGGCTGTCTCCTCCATGACTCTCAGAGCTTTAATAATAGAAAACAATCAGAGCTTTCTGATTCCTCATTGTTGTTCATACACCACCTTAAGATTGCAGTAATGACAAGCTGATAGTACACTGACAGTCAGAAGGTATGCTTAGCTATACAAAATATGCAAATGAGCATGTTGGACTATGCTATAAAATGCAATTTTTCAGTTCACATATACTTTACTCTATGTCTAAGATGGGAAGAAACACATGCATGAAACAGAAGGGAAAGGCAAGGGATTCTACAGCCAGTTAGGATTTGCTGAACTCTACCTCTTGCTTTTTTGAGTCGGATTTAACTCTGACATTTCTGGAACAGCAGTATCGCTCCACCATTTTCGGAGGGTCCTGCCCCCTATTCTGCCCCTCGGCTCTAAAGTGACTAATGGAAGCAGTCGTTAATTTACATAATCAGCTCTGAAAAAATAAATGACAAGTGCTAAATTAAGGTTATTTGTTTGAAACACAATTGTCTCAGAGCAGAGCATGCAGTCAGTTTAAAATGGAGCTAAATGTTTCTCCTTTAACTTTTAACCAGGAACTCTTTCTGTAGAGGCTTCTTCAGGTTTACTGGAAGTGGTGCAGAGGCATGTTTACAGCAGTGTAAGAAGATGTACACTTTTTTATTTTTTCTCTTTAAGAACAAGGGGTCTTGAATCCTCTCAGCTTAGAAATACAGTTCTAGGAAAATAAACATACAGCCTCTTTCTTTCAACTCATCTGCAGAACTAATTTGTTGAAGGACCGTTCATTCAAGTTGTTCTTCTCTGGAATTGTTCCGAAGAACTAAACTTGGCAAAAGAATTATTTTAAAAAAACATTCTTCTGTGGAATTGCTCCCAGAGGATCTGGATGTAGAATAAGCTCGTCCAGAAAAAAACCCTTTACAGGATTTCTTAAACTGTTGTCGGCAGATGGAAGTCAGACTGACCTCCTTTACCCATAACTACAGTAGACCCTAGTCTCTTCAAAGAGGGGAGTGTTTGGAGAGCAGTGGGCTGAGCCACTTTCATACTGTACATTGCAGAAAGTTGTTTTGAGCCTGTAAAGAAATGCTCTCTCTGTTCTCTCTCACACCTCTTCAAAGTAACACAGAACGACACACACTTCATTAGACGTGTCTTTGACTGAAGGCTGCAGAGGCACTTCTCCACCACTTCCAGCACTTAGGCCTTCATTTCTTTCACTGAGAGAATCAACAAGGCGTTGTTTTATCCTTAAGCCTCTGTTTTACAGCCTTGCTGTGTGTATGTTACTCTTGGGAGTGTGGCTATGCGTTGTGGGAGATGTGCTTGGGTGTACCTGAGGGCATGCGGTGTGTCTGTGTGTGTGTGTGTGTGTGTCTGTGTGTGTTTGTGGGAGTAATAAAAAGAGTCTCTCTGTATAACTGAGTGAGCTACTATACACTAGTAGTAAATGTTTGAAAGAAAATTAAGGAAACGAATGAAAATACATTTGAAGAGTGATATCATGGGTTTCATAATTTATTTTTATGTGACAATTTCCTAATTCTCTTTGTTCTCTAGGATCTGTTTTCAGTAAGACTGGCTGAGCTGAAACAACATGAATAGGCAGGGACAAGCTGCTCTAGACTAAATAGCTATAGCTATATGAGTGTGTTGATTTATGACATCACACAAGCCAATAATAATTTCGTGGCAAGTATAATTGTAAACTTATTTTAAAGAGTAAAAAGATCGGAATGTTTGTGGGAACACTTACGCGTTCATAAGGTCTAGAGCATAATACCTACATTTTTGTCAACTGTCATAAACCTATATAAAGATTTTGTAAGGATTTATTTAAAAAAAAAGATTCAGCTAATAGAGTGCTTACTGAAATGAAATGATGTAGAAATTAACTAAAGCAGCCTTTATGGCAACTGATGCTTTTTGGAATAAATAAAGTCTTGATAAACATTATCATGAAGAAAAACTTCTCAAATGCTGCATTTCAGTAAATGTTACCTCTTTTCCTTTTTTTTTTAAATTGCTTTACATTGTTTTGTCTAGTCAAAATAAAATAGCTTGTTCTATTAGTGGATAGGTGAGTTAGTGGATAGGTGAGTTAGTGGATAGGTGGGTTAGTGAATAGGTGAGTTAGTGGATAGGTGAGTTAGTGGATAGGTGAGTTAGTGAATAGAGGAGTCAGTGGATAGGTGAGTTAGTGGATAAGTGAGTTAGTGGATAGGTGAGTTAGTGGATAGGTGAGTCAGTGGATAGGTGAGTCAGTGGATAGGTGAGTTACTGGATAGGTGAGTTAGTGGATAAGTGAGTCAGTGGATAGGTGAGTCAGTGGATAGGTGAGTTAGTGGTTAGGTGAGTTAGTGGATAGGTGAGTTAGTGGATAGGTGAGTCAGTGGATAGGTGAGTTAGTGGTTAGGTGAGTCAGTGGATAGGTGAGTCAGTGGATAGGTGAGTTACTGGATAGGTGAGTTAGTGGATAAGTGAGTTAGTGGATAGGTGAGTTAGTGGATAAGTGAGTTAGTGGATAGGTGAGT
>JBBJLR010126300.1:0-18253 GCA_037577145.1 Brachypetersius gabonensis | reverse complement strand
ACACACACACACACACACACACACACACACACACACACACACACACACACACACACACACACACACACACAGTAAAGAACCAGGATGCTAATACATAATGTAAAGGTTTTACAGCAAACAAAAATGATTTTCCAAAGTATAATCAAAGGCAAGGAAAACTAATAAAAAATCTTCTACGATACCATACAAGTCATTCTGGCACCTTTGTTTAAAGAGTGTGTGTGTGTTTTATTTCCTCATTTGTGTTTGCATTGTCTGACCGCTCTGAAAAAAACAAACCTGAGCGATTCTCCAGAAAACAAACTTCCTCCAGCTGGTGCAGACTGTGGCACTCACGTGTCAATTTGTGTGTTTGTCCTTAACTGACTGAATACAAACAACAGTTTAACAACCGACTAGCCTCCTCCGCGGACGCCATGTGTGTTTTTTTTTTTAACAGCAAACACAATCAACCCCTTTAAATCTAAGGCAGAAATGCAGAGAAACGCAGTAAACAAGCCCTGAAACCGACACCCAGTACCAATGTACCACTTTATTTCTTTACTGTTTCTCTTTTAGAGTACGAGTGTATTATTAAGGCTGTAACAACTTGAATATGATTTTTAAAAAAAACTGAAGAGGGAAACAGATTGAAAGAATACAACTTATTTCTTTTGAGTGGTTGAAAAATAACCCGCAAATGTTTGCTGATTATACTTTACAGCCAATAGTCCTAAAATTGCAATCTTTTTTATACATACTACGTTCCAAGAGCACCTGCGAATAGTGAAAAAACCGTGGTGTTTATTTTTGGTTTAAAAAAAAAAAAGCCTATATGTCCCCGAATCTGTCCCAGAACACTTTAATTTCATGTTTAACATTATCCTTGAAAAAATGTAAAAGGTAAATAATCAGAAAACTTTATTTGCTTAAAAAAACCCAATTAACGGTTAGCATTAGCAGCAAGCCAAAAAAACAATCGTACAGAAAAGAAAGGTTGAAATAACTCCGTCTACCCACATGTTTAGACAGGGCACAGCTTACCAATACTAAATAAACTGAGAACTGTTGAAAATGGGGGGTTTTAAAACTAGTGATGCTCCGATCGATCAGCCAAAGATCGGTATCGGCCAATTATCACATTTTATGACTCGATCGGTACTCCTTACTTGGCCAGGAACCGATCCCCATTGTAAAGGCATATTAAAATACTATGTGATAAATACTTCTGTGTGATTATTTAGTACTATGTTAAAACAATAGTTACATTAGATATATTACTGTAAAAATATAACAAATATAACAAAGGCAACATTTATAGTATTACTTAATCTGGAAAAAAAAGTTGATGGCGATTAGAGAGCTTACATATCAGTTATATAAACTTGAAGTATCAGAATCGGCATTGGTATCGGCTGATCACCATGACAAAGAGATACTTGGTATCGTGGCAAAAATCCTGATCGGAGCATCCCTAGTTAAAACACAAATACGAGGACAAGACAGGGAGCAGTCATGCTATATGCTGCAGCAACTTCTTTTTATGGTTGACAACTTTTCAGGGTATTACTGCCACTGCTGGACTGGTGGTGATAATACAGTTCGGTTCTCAAAAAAAACGGTTAGACTGAATCCGTGAATGCTGGTCCGCGTAAAACTGAGGGGTTACTGTATACACAATGTTCCCAAATCATCAGCTTCAGATCAATTCAATGAATTTTTACACTCCAAATACACAAAAAGACAAGTCTTTTGGAGCGGAGCCTGAAGTCTCAGCTTTTACATTCACTGCGTTCGACTGGAAACCAGTTCAGGCTAGAGCTCGGTCACTGGTCCACACGGATGACTAATAAAGAGGCACGCTGAATGAAATATTTGAAATTGAGAAGGCCTCAACACATCTGAGGCCGTGCCGTAATGAGGGCTGTAATTTTCGGTGTCACTCACAGCGACTTCCTCGAGTCTCCGTCCCTGGACTACCCCTAAAACCAGCACCGAGCCATCAAGGATCTACAACACCTTTCTCAAACACTTCCTGAAGGCTTCAGACTAGTTGTTACACTCGTCACGCGCACACCCACATGCGCGCGCAACAAGTGCGTATCTGAAATATGCAAAATCTGTGGCTAAAATAAGGCCTGACTGCGGTTTGTGACTGTGTACAATTACAACAGAACAGTCATGCAAAAATGAACAGGTTTCAATTCAGAGACTCAGCACAAAACTAAGAGGACTTTAAGCTTAGTCCTGGACTAAACTGCAGTATTAAAGGTGGGGAAGAAAAGCCGTGCTACAGGTTATTAGTAAGATACAAATGTTTAAGCTTTTTTTTAATTGAAATTCAAACAGTTCAAGTCCAACGAACAGCATGAAATGGTAGAAAGTACAGAGCTGCACTGTAAAAGGTTTAAAAATGGTGAGGTTGCACAGAAGTGGGAAATTATTCTGGAGTTCCATGCAGTTCCTCTGGTTTGGGCCGAGTTGGTCGGGTTCATCCTAAGATAGTGACCCTAAACATAAGTTCAAGCTCTGCCAGAACTACATTAGAAAACAGAACAAGACGGAGAGCTGGAAAACATGGAGTGGCCAGAAGTCTCCAGACATAAACCCCACCGAGCTGCTTTAGGATGAACTGGACAGAAGAGTGGAAGCAGAGCAGACTATAAGAGACACACACAGACACACACACAGACACACACACAGACACACACACAGACACACACACAGACACACACACAGACACACACACACAGACACACACACAGACACACACACAGACACACACACACAAACACTTATAGGAACTTCTGCAGCAGAGGTGTGAAGAACTTTCTGCAGAATGAACAGTGAGACATTGAACCGCTTGAATTTCAAACAAACTTTTGCCCGGTAGTGTGCATTGACAACATACTATATTTTTTCCAATTAAAAAAAGTATAAGAGAATATTCTTGTGGCACATTTTTATCCTAATGGTTTTAGATCCATAAACAGTCTGCAGTCACATGTCATGCCCCAAATCTCATGATAGTAGGGGGTTGGAACTGCATGGAGACGACGATACGATCAGTGCTGAATCTCCACAACTACTACTTTTTAGTCTAGGCTTAGATTAAACTAGGGGTGGGCATTATGATGATAGGAGATTGTGAAGACAATCTATGTTCTGACGATCTGCCAAAACAGAAAGACCACATTATCTTGTATATAAACTACATTCCATCAATCTACTGCGGTTCTTTATGGTCTTCCTAATTTTTTTCCTCAGCCAAACTGCACTATTTGCTAGTCCGCTTAATGCCCGCCTTACAGAAGCAACACTCAGCCAACAATAGCTTGGTTGTACTGTTCAGTAACTTGCAAAAAAGTAAAATAAATCTATAGTTACAAATTAATATAAATACAGTGAAATCATGATTTATCTGTAAAAACATTGCGAAATGATATTTATGCCATATCGACCACCCCTAGGTTTAATCTTTATCTGATTTCCAGAAACAGATTAGCCTAGTCCTATTCACACAGCTTCCTAGAGGCCAATAACTGACTCTAGGATTTGTTTCCATTAGTAAGATAATCATACAGGACTCTGATCCTAGATCAGTCCTCATAGTTGGAGATTTTTAATAAAAATTAGAGTCTCCAGTCAGACAGCTCATATTAGGACCTAATCTGATTCAGATAAAGGGTCCAACTAAGGATGCTCCAACTCATCCAAGCATGCAGACAAAGTAATTTTCCAAACTCCATCCATCCATCCATTATCTACCCCTTATTCCTGCATTCAGGGTCGGGGCAAACTCTGAACATATTTATCCAAAATACTCAACCAGTGAAAATAGGACCCAAAATGTAAGGCCAGTAACTCTCATGCTCTCAGGAGTAACCCACCAGCAGGGTAACAAGTGACTAACTGGATAATTAGATTTTTTTTTTCTTAAATAATGTACTTTTGCTCATTTAAGAAAATCAATGTGCTAATTATTTTTACCACAGTCTTGTATTGATCTGTTGGTGCATTTTGTTACTTGTTTGTAAGCTTGTTTGAAAAATAAAATGTCAGATCTCTCATATGCTTAGTCTTGGAAGCATTGTTTCAAAAACCAATTTAACTGCTGATATCAACAAGAAGACACTTAAATATTAAGACAATAGAAAGAAGAAGATTTGATCTACATTCTATTAAAAATGCTTCAGATTTGCTCGTTTTGTTTACAACCCACTCCTCATCCCTCATTTCCCAACATCTGAACACGGAAACGATTTTTTCCCTCATGAGTCAACAAAACAATAAAGTCAGACTCATTAACCAGCACAGGTATGATAATCACACACACACACACACACACACACACACACACACACACACACACACACAGGAAGCTCCTCACGTCCTGCTACGTCACACATGTGAAACTCTCAAACTAGTCTTGAGCAACAGTGTAGCCGGAGTTTCTCAATTTCTTTTAATATAAGGCAAGATAAATCTAATGTAGCTAAAATGGCTTCGAGCTCGTTTAGAAACAATCTGAAATAAAATCTTAAATGATAAAATAAAAATTTAAAAAAAAATCACTGCTCCGATCCACGTTGACCGAAGTGATGAACTCCTGGTTTAAGGAGGACCTCAGTTTTGGTGAAGCAGACCGGACATTTACGGAAGAGGGCTTTCACAAATAAAACTAAACCACGTTCTCTGATATTTATCCTATAAAACAGGCCTGATTTTGGGCCAATCTGTCTAACCGAATCCCCGGTTTGTGAAGTGGGGGGACTCACAGCGGCTGGGGGTGCGTGTGGAGCGGGGCTGTGCTGAGTTTGGCCCCGCAGCAGGAGCAGAGCTGTCCGGGCGCAGGGCTCTCCGAGGCGGCCAGCCGAGCCAGGGTCATGGCTGAGATCCGGAGATCCTCAGCGGCTCTCTCCCACGACCATGCTAGTCCACGCAGGAAGGAGGAAAAAAAAACACCAAAACTGCCAAAAATGCACTCCGAGCGTAAACAAGCGTCTAGAGGTCTTCGGTAAAATCAATCGGTTCCCTTTCTTAAAACAAAGTTCGTTTATAAAAATATAAGTCCATAAAAACAGCGAGAAGGCTCAAACTTGTTTAAAAACTCTCCCAGAGCGCAGAACAACTGGTACAGGCCGACGGCCAGGCTGGTTTGAGCTTTACGCGCAAGGGAGCCGCTGGAGCCCGGGAGGGGCGGGCCGAGACGCGGCCATGTGCTCCAGGCGGGGCTTCTGAGGGCCCACAGACAGCCCACCTTCCACAACTACACTCGGTATCAGTGGCAGTTTCTATAAGACTACAGGTGAAACAACGTTTAACCAAGAAAAATAATCATAACTATCACTTTTTCAGTGGCGTGAAAAATAAAATGCTCATAAAAATAATTTAAGCTCCTCAATAGCGTTACAATTGTATTAGGATCTGGTTGTGAAACAGCGCCACCCCTAACCGCGGTGAAACAAAGAATTACAGTGAAACATGTTTCACAGCGTCCCCACTCATTTCAATGTAAATCTCCTCAGACCCGGGCGGCTAATAAAAAAAATCACTGTACGTTGTAATCTTGTATCCTGTTGATTTTTTTAAGGTGCATTTGTTACTTGATTGTAATCTTGTTTATAAAACGAAATATCATGAGACATCTGATGCGTTACTATGTCAGTCAGTTTTAACAGAGTAGGTCCCATTGAATTCAAAACACAATTGAAAAAAAAAAAATAAATAAATAAAAAAACAAAAACAAAAAAAAAACCCACAATTGAACTGTTAATGTAATGTCTCAACAAGAAAAGATGATTTAAATAATTAACAGTTCAATTGTGTTTTGAATTCAATGGGAACTAATAGTGCTGACATTTACTTAGTTGCATCTAATCTGACAACTATGTATAAATGTCTTCTTTATGGCAAATATTTGAAGCTTAAAATTTGCATTCAGGCTCACAATCCACCCAAAAGTCACATCCCTGATTCAGCTCAAACTGATGAGCACTTTCGGAATCACAAATCAGAAATAAACAGGACACATGGGAACACGCAGTCTGGGTAAACAACAGTCCAGTTCAAGCACAGCAACAGTGAAAGAAAAGGGGTTCTGTTTAAAATAAAACGGAAAACGGACTCCCTGATGTATGTCCTGAGAGCTGGGCTGAGACGTGTTTATCATCTAAAAAAATGTTTTAGTCAAATGTTAACATATACTTGACCTGATCAATATGGTACACCAGAAACAAGACGGTCCTCAATACAATCATGTTTGTTTTTATGTAAAAAAATCCCCATGTGTACTTATGAGACAACAAATTGCCCATCAATGTTTTCATGTCTAGCTCAAAGTGCACATTAGTTCACAGTGATGTTGTCTAAGGACAGTTGAGCAAGCGCTATGAATAACTCAGAGGTAAATAGAACACAAGCAGGAAAAACTAAATTTAGCACCAGCAACTTTAAGCAATGCAATCACCAAGGTTGTTTTTTTTTTTTATATCCTGCAGAGTCTTTATTGAGATTTGTTGCTGGCAGACCCCTCTACACTTCAGGCCTTGGCGATAGACTTCTCAAGAAGGAACGAGACCTAATACAGACGACTGAGGTTCAATCAGATTGCTGCTCACAAAAGCTAATATCTGTCTAAAGTAATAGAATATGAAAGCTCTTGCTAGACAGCACATAAACACAACAGTAGCTGTCAAACCAGCTCTAACACATCAGGGCATTGAGAAAGTAAAAGCCCTCATCCAGAGTGATTTACAGTCTTCAGTCACAGGGACGGTCTTAGTGTCATCAGTTACAAGGACAGTCACAGGGACGGTCTCACAGTCATTACTTACAGGGACAGTCTTACAATCATTGGTTGCAGGAACAGTCCCCCTGAAAATATTGAGAATTAAGTGTGTTGCTGAAAGACACAATGGTAGAAAATAGGGGGAGTTTGAACCTGCAACTTTGTGGTTCCTGGGTTCACAGGTAAGTGTTTTTACCTACAAGGCTCCTACCGCCCCATAACAACAGTTCCAAGACCTCTGAAGGTATGCTTTGGTATCTGGAACCAAGATGTTAGCAGCAGATCCAGGTGGGGCCTCCATGGATTGTCCTTTCTTTGCCAAGCACATCTCAGAGATGTTTGATCAGACTGAGACTTGGGGAATTTGGAGGCCAAGTCAACACCCTGAACTCGTAATGGTATTAGGCACTGTTGCCATGTAGGGATACACTGGGTATTCAATAGTGTTTAGGCAGGTGGTTCATGTCAAAGTATCCACATGAATGCCAAGACCCATGTTTCCCAGCAGATCACGGCCCAGAGCATCACACTTGCTTGCGTTCTTCCCAGACTGCAACAGCAGATCTTCTGTGGGACTAGACCAGATGACCAGTTAACCACTGCTTCCCACATGCAGCAATGACCCTGTCTTACACTTTTGGTAAGTACTGACCACTGCTTTCTAGGAACACCCCACAAGATCTGCCGAAGCCCTGACCCAGCCTAGCCATCACAATTTGGTTTATGTCAAAGTTGCTCAGAACTCGCTTGCCCATTGTTCCGGCTTCAAGCACATCACATATATATACACTACTCACAATAAGTTAGGGATCGTGAGAGACTTATTGGATGTCACATATACGGTGTTTGTTTCACTTCAGACATTTTTGGGATAGGGAGGCAATTGTATTGGGGTGATAGACACACCTCATTTTGTGTTTTCCATGTAACGGTCATTGTGTACATGTGTGCCTTATATTGGGGCCAATACCAAAAGACAACCTTTTTCAATGTGGCATCAATTTCAACATTCTATGGGTATAAAAAGCTGGTATTGTCAGTAAGTCATTCCAAGTTCATCATTCAAACAGCCATGAACACACGAGGTCACTTAACGGACGAACACCTGGCCATGGCGCGCCTTTGCTTTGGTGTAGGAGGTGCAACAGTCTGGGCAGGCATCACCAGTCAGCGCAAAACAGATTTGGTTATTGTACAAGGCTCAGTCACTGCACGCTCTTACCTCAGAGACACCATAGAACCCATCATCCTCCCTCGCCAGCACACCCCCAACTTTCTGTTCATGGGTGATAATGCTCCACCACATCGTGGCAGAATTGTTACAGCTCGACTTCAGGAAGTTGGAGTGCCTCATATGGAACAGCCATCAATGTCCCCTGACCTGAACCCTATAGAGCACGTCTGGGACAAGTTGAAGCAGAGACTGGATGATCGTACCCCACCCCCACGTGACCTGGCAGAACTGCATGTAGCACTTGTGGAAGAGTGGAACGCATTGCCTCAGAACAACATCATGAGGCTCGTGAGGGGCATGAGACGTCGCTGTCAAGCTGTCATTGTGGCAAATGGTGGAAACACCCGCTACTGACATTGTCCATTTTTATTATTTGGGGCTGTCCCTGTCATTGTCTAAATTTTTGGGGTAATAAATATTAAACTAATTAAAATGGTGTTTCTTCTCATACATTATTAGTAATACCAAAGGGAACTTTTACTTATTTCATTAAAATTCAGAGCAAATAGGACAAGCACTCAGGTAAATAACAATATCCCTAACTTATTGTGAGTAGTGTATATGTGTATAAAAACATTCCTCTGAATATACATACACACACACACACGAGACAAGATTCAGATAAATGTTTTTTGTTTGTTAAGAACCAGTGAAGAACCAGGAGCAGATGATTCTACATGATCAGGCGGTGATCAGTATATTGGGGGTGCTGAATGCTGAGTCCTTGATAGTACTTTATCTAGGCTCCTTGTATACTTTTTTGCAGAAAAAAAACATTTGTTCACATAAAAAAAAAAAATTAAGTTTTCTCAATATGCCAAAGATAAGACAGTTTGACAGGAATAAAATGTAATTTTTGCACCAACAAGCTGATTCAAGGCAAAATATAAGGCAATGAGGGGTGGCCCTAGACTTTCGAACAGTTCTATATCTACTTTAACTCCCAAATTCCAGTAATTCCTACCCAAAGCAACGCTTTTGGCCACAAAACAAGATCTGTTAAAAAACTGAGGTCCTATATTGAAGGATCACTACACTCTAAAAGTTGCATTTAATGTTATGTCAACATATGTAAAATTCTGTTGTGTAACATCTCTCAGCCCGACATGATTTCTGTTTCAATGTTCTCTCACTACAGAACCCACCATGCATTATGCAAATATTAAACAAATAAAAGGAACCTCTGGCTACAGAAATCCTGACTGCAAGCACAGCCAGTGATGTAGAGGCTACTAGATGTAGGTATAAACTTGTTACGGGTCTGATCCGATATGATATCGGTATCGAGTCCGATTAGCCATAAATCGGTCGGACACCTCCAATCTCTATATTCCAGTTGGCAGCTCGCATTGGATCTTAAACTCGACGCTGTGTAATAGGAGATGCATCACCGTTCCTTATTACATACCATGAACCAGCTGCAACTTCAGTCTGAGCCAGTGAATAACTCTAGATTTGCTGAAAAGCAAGGTGGCTACTTGCAGTGTGTGTAGAGCCAGTGTGCCATGGGGTGGAAGTACGGTTGTGTCGTACAATACGACAGATTTAATCAAGAACCTGCAGAGATTTCACCTCAGAGAGTACCAGGACAGGTTTTGTAGTGTGTGTGTATGTCAGTGTAAAATCTGCAGGTCACTATTGTTTTATACACTATTGAACACACTTGACGCAACATTTTATTGAACAAAAATGTTTGGAGAAAATGTGAAAAATAATACATGTAAATAATTTATTCTATCTCGGAAATGTTAAACTACACTCTTACATTATTTTGCAACAATTAAATCAGTGATGTTAAGAGCAGTGTGTGTGTTTGTGACGCTGTTACATCCATCAGAAACTGAATCAGGAGTGAAGCTGCTGGAATACAGACCACAGAACACACATATACACAGCAATAGTTCAGAAAAGAATAGACACCTGTGCATTTCTCGCACACGCACTTGCACGCTCACACACGCACTCAAACACAATCACTTTGTCTCTGCCGAAACGGTTCCAGTTTTATCTGCATAAGCTGAGCCCGCGTCATGACCACGTCACCGTTGTTCTACCACCAATGAAAATCTTCGCTCTCATGAATGTCCTCCAGGCAAAAGAGAAAACTGACTGCGCCGGATTCCTGTAAACTCCGACTGAGTTCTTTTTAATGCATTGTGACACAACTCTACACCTCCAGACTTCTCCTGGTTGCAGCCGACTTCTGTTAATTACTTTCATTACGCAGGACTTAATTCCCCAACACTCCCTCCCCATCTTTAACCCTGTGAATGTAATCATGTCTAATAATATCTAAGGGGAGGACCCAAGGTGACCTCACTCTGGATTAACGAAGAGAAGTTTTAATTAACTGATTTCCCCGGTGGCTTGAGAAACAGTTATGATCTTGTGTTTCGTCTCTGTGAGCTTCAGCCACGTCATCTGGCTCCGATAGGCATCAGTCAGGGGTGGAAAAGGTTGTGAAGGTACAACCGCAGATCAATCGAGGCCTCCAGTAAAGGCCTGGGCTGGTAAACAATCGGTGAAAGGTCGTTATTGTCCAATTTCCCAATTTCTGGGAAGGGCTAGTGGACATCATAGAGTCATGTGACACAGGCTACAGCTAGGCAAGCACACTTTACTAAAAAAACAGACGAAAAACCATCAGCTGTCGCGCCGAGAATGAGAAGAATGAAGGCACGTGGCGCCTGCGCCTGCTGTGGAGAATCCAGACGATCAATTACATCACAACCAAACACACCTGACTCCTTCAAGAGCAGCAGAAGATGCTCTGTTCCTCAGAGATCCTCTACAAAAATACCTCACAAGTATGGCAACACTAACAGTTGTGTAAGATGATGCTGTTTATATAGAACTTGTCCTATTAAGACCTTTCTTTTCCACCCGTCTGGTAATCTGAGCTGGTAATCTGCTGCTGTTGTCGTGTCATGTTTACAAAATCACTCGTCCTTCTTGTGCAACGGCTCTACCATTGCATGAAGGGGCCATGAAATTCTTCCCAGATTCTGGATACTCCCCAAGTTCCCCCCCCCCCAACGCATGGCCATCCTGCTTTGAGAGGCCAGCTGTTTCCTATACTTGGAGCAGGAAATGTGAGCGTTACATATTTTAAACAGCAAAATGAAAAAACAAAACAAAACAAATGTGGTGAATTCAACCAATTACAGTGTTCTAGTCTTTGAAATCGGTAATTCTGAAAAGTATCCTGCTAAACTGAGACACGAGGCAGTTTTGTGAGGTACTCTGGTGAGATTTGGGCTCATACACACCCATCAGATCAGCACAGCACCTGGATAAACGCTCAGGAAAAGAATCAGGAGAACTAATGTCACGGTTTGGTAGGCAGAAACTTGCCAGGTGAGAAAACTGGGCAATTATAGAATCAGGCATGATTTTGCTTGCAGCGAAGGTTTAACCGAACTCTTACGTCTCCACAAACACAAACACACACACACACACACACAAACACAAACACACACACACACACACACACACACACACACAAGTCCTGAAGAACCTGCTCAGTTGCACACAGCAGATGTAGGTCACATGTCAAAAGATGTCATCTCTATATCATCATATTCAGATGCAGCATTCCTCCTTTTGTCTGGCTTTCTGTACTCCAAGTCTAATATGAGTTACTGGGACAAGGCCAAGAGAACAGAGCAAAAAAAGTGTGAAGCAATGCAACAACTAACTAGACTCATAAAAATGCCATGATTATTTCAGTACGTCAGTAAATGGAAAACACCCCACGACCGCAGAGACCAAACACTCGCAAGTTAATGAGCGAATCTCTAACCTCTTTTGCAGGTGCAGTTCTTCATTGTTTCTTCCCTGCATTTCCCTTTTTAGGTGTAAACAGGACATGAATATGAACACAAAGTGCTTAAGATATCCTATTTCATATCCACATGAATCCCCACCCCTCTCTCCTTCTCACAATCTGTTGTCTGAGCACAGTGTGCTTTGACCTATAAAATACAAAACATGTACATGACTCAGTTACACATACAGCAACTGAATGCCTCTGTAAAGCCTTGTGAACTGTGTGAACTGTTCAACACAATTTCAGATCATTACAAATCACAGTGTGACACGGTTCTAATAATGTATGTAGATGTGCGACAGTGTGTGTGTGAAGGTGTGTAGATGTACGATGGTGTGTGTAAAGGTGAGTAGATGTTTGATGGTGAGTGTGAAGGTGTGTAGATGTATGATGGTGTGTATGATGGTGTGTATGATGGTGAGTGTGAAGGTGTGTAGATGTATGATGGTGTGTATGAAAGTGTATGATGGTGAGTGTGAAGGTGTGTAGATGTATGATGGTGTGTATGAAAGTGTATGATGGTGTGTGTGAAGGTGTGTATGAAGGTGTATGATGGTGAGTGTGAAGGTGTGTAGATGTATGATGGTGTGTATGAAGGTGTATAATGGTGTGTGTGAAGGTGTGTGTGAAGGTGTATGATGGTGTGTATGATGGTGTGTGTGAAGGTGTGTAAATGTACGATGGTGTGTGTAAAGGTGTGTGTGATGGTGTGTGTGAAGGTGTGCAGATGTATGATGGTGTGTGTGAAGGTGTGTGTGAAGGTGTGTAGATGTACGATAGTGTGTGTGAAGCCACGATTAAGTCACAGTTGTCATCTTTCGTCTTGGACAGTCTAAAATCGTATGGTTATAGGTTGGGCTTAAATTAATTTGCAAGTTGCATTTTACATACAATATTTCATTCAAGAGAGGAAGCCCCTTAGTGAGCAGAACATTGTCCCAGTCACTGTGTGTGGAGCTGTTAGAAAGTGTGTGTGGTGTCAGAAAAATAATGAGAAATGCACTAAAAACTTCTCTTTGTAATCGAGAAGACAAACACACTCACAAAGTTCAACAAATCATTAATAACTCACACCTCATGATTGTGCATGTACGGCAGAGATGGGAACTTGAGTCTGAGTCTCACTTAAGTCAAAGACTTGTAACTTGACTTTAGACTTCCCTCAACGACTCGAGACTTGACTCGGACTCGGTGCTGTGACTTGTGAGTCATAACTCATAAACCAAGTTCATTTCATTAAATTATTCATTTATATCTCGCACTCTTTCCAACGACCCGAAAACCGTTCACCTCGCCCCGGTGTCCCTTTACTTTTGTCCGAGGTGAACGGTTTTCAGCTAATAACGGTTTTCGAGGAGTCGTTGGAAAGGGGTCACCGAGCCCCATCTAACTGTGGAGTTTCACATTTAGAGTGCGAGATTTAATTTTCATATTTAACATTTAGATTTAAGATTATTGCAGATTTAAGATCAATCCTCCATGTTGGTAAGGGCTTATCACAGCACGCAGCCCCGCCCCCTGCTAAGTAACAGCTAATTGTAATTGTGGGGCGTGACCAACTAGCATATCTTCTAAACATTTAGAGCTCAATATTTACAGCTCAGAAATCCCACATTTGGAGTTGCAGTTTGTAAACATTGCCACTCAAAGACTTGATACTTGACTTGGATTCTGTAAAAATGACCCGACTTGCCCCACTGTTAATTTTGGCTACTCGTTATGTAATCGGCCGCAGATCAAGTTTGTTACATGTGAGCCCTGGTGCCTACAGTGTTGAGGCGGATGATATTAAGACCCTTGGATTGGACAGAATCGCAAGCAAGTGATATCATTCTCATGTCAGAATTACCTAATGCTCCATATAATTGGGGCCACATGTGCAGCCGTGGTTACGAGCCAGAGTTGTGGGGTGCACCGATGGAAGAGTTTACATTTGTGTTGGATACTGCAGAACCAAACCCTGATGTCATGCAAGCCTCTTCTTGGACCGTACCACCTCTAGGGTTGCATAACAAAGCCTGGATAGTGACCAGCCACTCTGCACTCTTATCAAATTACAACATTGGATAACTAGATTTAAACCTCCAAGACTGCATCCAGAGGCAAAACAGTTTTTTCCAATCTGAGAAAGGCAGTTCGATTAGAAGCGAGTTCAAGTTACTGGGTTCTCATACAGCGACTGACTAAAATAAACCTGTGTTCAGTTTTTCACGGACATACAGTGTTTGTGATGAAGCTAGTTCTATACTGCATGATAGTTGGTGTAATGATCATATAATAATCATATGCTGAGTGTTTGTGAAGAAACAGTGGTAGCTGACTGACTCTGATCATTAGATCTATGCCACAGTGTGGCCTGTCTGACTTCACACTGAAAATATTGAAACAGTTCTTGATTGGTGCGGAGGTTTAATAAAAACCACATGCAAGTCTATTGCAAATCTAATATTACTCAGCATTTAAAAAGTTGATGTGACTGAAAAAAACTGAAAGCAGATCTAAAATCGGCATGAAAAACTGATTTAGGAAAAAAAATGTTTTTGTTGACCCGTGTTATTAATCACATTCTTGATCAAACATTCTAAATAGACGCTGAAGTTTCTCTTTAAAATGACAATTTGCTTTTTCTGGACTGAACTCACAAAGCCTGTTTGAACTGTGTGATTCTGAAGATATCTTTGAAAATTTGAATGTTAAGGTATATTTCCTGTTAAATGTTTGTGAAATGCATGGTCACCTGTCAGAACAACACTAACGCTGACCAGAGGAACCCGGTTTGACGTCTGCATTGACGTACTGTGGTCTTGTAAACAAACAAACAGCTGGCCAATATCAGATGGCTGATAATCATTCAAATAAAGTCCCTACCTGGACGATACAGTCACGAACTCAAAGCTGTCAATGCTTTCATTCTCTCTCTCTCTCTCTCAAATGAACTTGCATTAACTTCCAAAGCAAACAACTGGAGTAAGCTCTTCACATTCTAATTAAAAACACTCCAGTTATTTATTAACGACTACATTTCCTAATTATAAAATTAAAAAATTTGTGAAAGAACACACACACACAACTTCTCTACACCTTCAAACTGCAATTCTAGTTAGAAAGGCCAGACACTACACTGGAAATTGTTTATGATTAGGGATGCACCGAAATGATTGTTTTTGGCCGAAACCGAAAATGAAAACCGAAAGGAATTATTATTATTAAAATATTAAAAGAACAAATATGTTACAAAACTACGAAAATATTTATTTAGCATTCAAACAATGCACAATATAAAATTACATTTGAAATACAATAATTTACTTGGCCCCACTCACGAATAGCCTAAAAGCAAGAAAGATGAAATATTATTACAATTATACAAGCTTCTCTCATAAAACCAGTGAATTCAAGTGCATTTTAATATTCTGAGCGAAGTGCCTGAACACAGTGCGTTCAGAACAAGTGTTTACAACTGCTGAAAGATAAACAACATTCTCTATAGGCCTTTAACAAAATAGTGTATTAAAACAGAGACTGGCAGTCCATATATTAGCTGGAATCACTGGAAAACTTTCTTGCCTTTTCATAAACACAGACTGGAAGGGTGCTGGAAGGGTCTTGCCTTTTTTTATATGATAAATGAATCCCGACGTTGAAAAAAATATTCTTGTCGGCAGCAATTTATCCATTGCCAGAAAATCTAACAAATAAAGTTTTTGCCTTCATCATCATGAATGCAAAACATTTTCATTGTCTTTAAAGTACTCCAAAATACTTAAAAATTATGTCAGGTATATCTTCCCTTTTTTAGCTTTAATGGCTGTGCAAAAAAGGGCAGTTTGTGGCTCGGAGAAAAAAGAAAAATACTAATTCTAATTCTAAGTCAACACTAATACAAACGATCTTAAGTAATTCAGTTATACATGACTACAGGCAAATAGCACTGCTCTGGTTAAAGTTTACACTGCCTGTAGTGTTATTCATGATAGAGGCAAATGTTTTGGGAGTGAATTATTGGCTTTGGCGCTCCTTGATTCCTCGAATCCCATAATAAACAGCTAAAACATGCCTGCACATTCAGCAATTTACTTCAGCCCATTCTGAGCTGCATTTTTATGATCTGCCGTCTGCATGGTGTCTTAAAGCAGGGCGGTCTGTGTGACCCACTGCGTTGTGTTGGTATGCCACCAACACAAACCGACAGCAGACTTACAGAAATAGCACTTTTAGTGACTGAGCCACTCTGGAGCACACACGTATACACACATAATTAAGCTCATCTTTAATTAAATTCAAAGATAAAATTCCTAAGTTAAGGAGTTAAGGAATAATGCCAGCTTGTTAGTCATGCCATGGTCAAAAGACTCCCCCCAGTGGCTGTAGTGAGTACTGCACTTTTATTGGGCATTTGTTTACTGTAACCATTTAATCCTTACGGGGGTCACAGGTACCAAGAGCCAAGCATAAGGTCTATGTGGGCAAGGCAGGGACCTCAGGGCACGCACACACACAATTCACTCACACACACACATACGGTCAATTTAGAATCCCCAGTTCACCTGACGTGTCTCTGGACTGTGGGAGAAACCCACACCACCACGAGAACATACACACACACACACACACACACACACACACACACACACACACACACACACACAGCCAAGACCCGGATTCAAACCCCCACCCCTGGAGGTGCAAGGCGTTTACTGGGCAGTTATCCCATAAAGCACTGGCGGGATACTGAGGGCCAGAGTCCAGCACAGCCTGAGGTTCTCCCTGCTCTTGAGACTCCAGCTAAACATGGCAATTAACTGAGGAGTTGAATCAGGTGTGCTTGAGCATTAAAAAAACCAAACAAAATGCCAGCCTGTGCAGGAATCTCACTCTCCAGGACAGGAGTCTGTCATCCCTGCCATTAAGGACGAGGTCGTTAATAAGATAAGACAAACCTTTATTAGTCCCACAGTGGGAAATTTGCTTTGTCACAGCAGACAGCGGACAGAACAAAGTTAGGAGCAGCAAAAATTAGATAGAAAACAATAATATACTAAACCAACAGTACAGTATAAAATTTTCACTGTACAATCTCGAAATATAAAACATACATATATGTACATGCAGACAGTATGCAAACTGAATGTAAACTAATAGTGATATGTATGTACATAATGACTATGTCTATATAAAGTAAATTCAGTATATGTTCATAATAAATTATTAATTAATTAAACCTATTATTATACCGCATTAGAACAGAAGCTACAGAATAAATAGTGAACTTTATAGACCAGGACTTCACAATTTGATTTGTTAATAATTATCGCAAGGGCTGAAATGCACAAATAAATCTTTTTATGGTGTGCTAGGAGCATCCCGACCATTCATAGATTACTGGGACCAGCCTCTATCTCTTTCCGTCTTTAAATGGATCAAGACTAATGTGGTTGACGAACTGGAAACCATTTCAGTAAAAAATAATGCCAGTAAATGTTGAACAGTTTTAGGGATCAATCACAAAATACACATAATATATTTCACAATGTAGAGCCAGACCTGGTCTAGCCTGGGGAGGGGCTTAAAAGGGGGGTTTCTCTGTTTAGTGAGATCATTTCAGCACAGTTAGCTGTGGGATATTCATTTTTGAACAATGCTTAACTGTTGGCTTAAGTTTTCTGGCTATGAATATTGCTTTGGCAAAAGAAACTGTCCAGAAGCATGAAAATAAAAATAAAAAATAACAAAAACAGTCCTACCTCCTCGGCTGGGAATGACGGTCATCCTCACCACTACCTGCCTCCTGCAGACACGGGAAAACACACACACAAACACACACGCACACACAAATAAACAAACAAAGAATGATGAGAATTCAGAACAGTTTGGCATCAAACCAGAGATATAATCCATTATTGCATTGGGGATCACCGTAAAGACACTAAAAACCAATGTAGCATTTAAAAAATAATAATAGATTCACACTTCAAACCAGTTATACATGACACACAATGTCTAAAATGGGCCAGTGCATCCACGTGCATTCCCATTGTTCGCCATCGCACTTGAAATCTTTTATTGATGTTTAAACGCGTTCCTTTATTTATTTTCATTAATTTCCTTCCTACTATTTCTATGCTTTTAGATTTATTCCTATTTTCATTCTATTTGTGTAAAGCACGTCCCTTTGTGTGTGATAATGCGCTATAGAAATAAACTTTACTCAGCTTGAATTTCCGTACCCTGGATTGTCTCCTATGAAATTAATGATTAATGTGTAGCTTCAGAGCAGCACCAGAACCATCAACAGTAACGTGGTGTGGTGAAGCTTAGAATACTTGCCTCTGGACCAAGAGGTAATGGGTTTGAATCCTACCTTCAGCACCACCACTGGGTCCCTGAGCAAGACCCTTAACCCCAAGTTGCTCCAGGGAGA
>JBBJLR010126253.1:0-18260 GCA_037577145.1 Brachypetersius gabonensis | reverse complement strand
ACATTTATGATGTACATTGTATCCTTATTAACAGTAAAGAAAACAAAAACGTCCTGTTATTTAGTTATTTTGTAATTGTCTCCGTCTGTATGCACTTTAAGATTTGTTTGTAAAATATAAAATATTTAAATATTTTATTATTATTATTACTATTATTATTATTGTGCTCCTTATTATTTATTAATTAATCGTCAGAAATTCCACGGGAGCAGGATTAAAACAATAGTCCCGCAGGGCTTTAATTCATGTCTCCTGCTCTGAGCTGTGTGCTCTTCTTCGGTGCAAAAAAACCCCACTCCCTGTGGCAAAAATAGCATGTTCCCCGAGTCACACGCGCCCCCTTCAGGTGGACTGTGGTGACGAATTAAACGAAGCCTCAAGGCAAATCATTTTTTGTAATTGAATCATTCGAGTTACTCGAATAATCGTTTCAGCCCTACATATCCCTTTTAATTTTAAAACGACACACGTCTGTCTGACTATTAATTTTATTAACAAGTAACACAAAGTTCTCAGCCTCAATATTAGCCCATTTGTCAGAATGGACATCCCCGATTTTCTCTCATTTTTACTCGCGCATCACGACAACGTACAGAATTTGTTTGTGTAATATATCTCTTTATTACTAAAGTACATGGTGATTGTACTCATACAGACTTTTAAACATAAAATGACATACTTAAAGTCACGTGGGCAGAGCCCCTCTCCGTCCTCATGGGCAGAGCCCCCTCTGGGGGTCAGCTGCTTGACTCTCTGACTCTGTGGCTTGGTTTTGGAATGTGGCTGCGTCGTGGCTCTGGACCTCGGTTTCTCTCGGCGGCGTGCTTATCTGCGCACATCCCAGTGGTAGCGCCTGAAGCGCCAGTGTGTACAGGCTGCTAGGCTGGCCAAACTGCTGCCTGAGGGAGCGAACCAGGTCCGCTATCAGTCCTTGGAGCTCATCCACCAGCTGCTAATGCTCAGCCAGGCTGCAGCTTTTTGTGTTCAGCTACGGCTGATCAGGCCGAGTAGCTTCAGAAGGCGGTGCATTCTGCCACGTGGGAGGCCTCATCAAGCCAAAGCGGGAGCTCCTCTGCAGCTGGTTCGGAGACGAGGGGGTCCACGTAACGCTCAGGAGCCAAAATCGGTGGTCCTTCAATCCTCCCACTCCAGAAGCCCAGGGCCTCTTCCTTGTCCTCTGAACTTCCCCCACACAACCACTCGGCAGTGGAAAACGGACTCTTCCTCGTCGGCTAGTCGATCTGTCACGCTTTCCTCTGTCTCCCAAATGAGGGCAGGCAGATTTTCAGATACTTTTATTTATAATGACAAAAAAACAAACCAACAGGCATGAGGGCCTAACTGAACACGAACAGGAGACAGGGCTTGACGGTGGACCAGCACTCAGGTCCACCACTCACCAACTTAAATATAAAATCTCAAACCCAAAACCTAACCAAAACACAGACTTGCTTTCTCTTGATCACACCGGCAGCTGAAACAAATAATAAACTAACACAAACCCGGTGTGCTCAAGAATTACATACGACAAAACACTGGCAGCCGCCATCACAGTAGCCAGACATGAAACCAAATCACTCAAGATGTAATGTTGATCTAAATGTTTAGTAATTCGGATTTGGAGAATAACACAAAGAAAAAGCTTATATATTTCACATGAACATTTCTTTTAGGTTTTTTTTTCTGCTAAGCTAAATGTTGTTCATGTCCAGCTATCTGTTGAGGAGCAGATATACTATATGCTCAGTTCTACAGTATGTTCTGCAGGTCCTGACTGAGTAAAATATTTGCTGTCTTGTATGTTAGTGAAGGTTTAGAGGCCATTGAGTACGAATAAATTGAGCAGCTTCTTGCAAATACTGTCCATGTAATTGTATAATTGTGTAATGGGTGTTCTGTTCTCCACAGACTCTTCAACAACAGAATTACACAGAAGCAGCTGTTTAGTTCAGACCGGCGCTTTGAGATCTGGTGAAGCTGAATGGTCGTAATGAGAGACTCTTTACTGCTGTTTGTGCACACAGTTACTCATGGTGCTCAAGACACCACTTTTAGTCAAGCCATTTCAACAATATACATTATTGTCAATTCAACCATATATACACACACACACACACTACACAGAGAAACAAAATAACCAGAGAAGACAACTTTCTTTAATCTTCCAGAGTGTTTGGAGCTATGTCTGTATTTTAAGTACAGGATGAAACCTTGTAAGTATAGTAAGGACTTTTTTAATAGTTTTTCTGAGCTTAAAAGAGTCTCGAGTTCCAAGCACCACGTGGAAGGGTGTCCCACGCCCTCCCCCTGGAATTTCTATACCTTGTAAAAGCATAAGTGCAATAGAAGTGATCCAGTGACAGAGCCTTGATCATTATTTACCTTTGAACTAATACTAACAGCAGTATTAAAACTAATACCAATACCAGGAAGTCTTATTTTCTACTAGCCGGTGTAACATAAGCAGAGCTGGACAGATTTTGTTCACTACCTTCAGTAGCGTTGCCAATGGATTAGTGTTGACATGATACTTAAATTTCCTACTTTGATGCGATACTTTGGAAATGTTTTCATGTTCAGTATAATTTTCGACACCAAAGACGATGACAAAATTGGGGATGTTTTTTTCCGCCGAAGATAAACATGTCTAAATGAACATAACGTTCTCTTCAGCAAATGTTGAACAAGAACAAATCATAGTTCAAAAGTCTATTACACTCGCATCCAGAAGTCAAGAGGAGGGGAGTTACTCAAAACACGTCCACTAAAGCCAAATTAGTGATGCAAAACACATCTCACATATGGATTATTATTTTGTTCCAGATGTGTTTTGTTGTATTTATACAGAATGCTTTCTGTATTTTGAGACATTTCAGTTTATGGTAAAGAGACTGTAAGATGCCGTTATTCATTTATCTATCTTTACGTCCAATATACAGTTCATAGTCTAGTTTACAGAAAAATATCATCTATATCATGGGGAGTGGGAGGCACTACATGACAGTTAAATATGAGGTCAGTGGTGAATTCTATTTTATTCCTACTGGTAATAATTTCTTACTTATGATGATTATTAAGGGGTATATTATTGATGATCGCCTATTACTAATCTAACTTATGTTTCTTATTGAATGTTTGCCACAGTGCTCAGTGTTATATATTATCTGTTCATGTCCAATATACAGTTTACAGTCCAGTTTACAGAAGAATATAATGCATTATTTTATGAGTAGGGGGCACTAGACGACAGTTTAAGGTGATGCCATTAGTACATTAGCTGTTCCTACTGGAAATCACTATTTTTTACTATGAAGATTTGATCCTTGACAATATGGGGATGGGACACTTTTAAAAATGATATTGCTTAACCTTAGGCCTGTATTCCTTGAAAAATGTTTTCACAGTGCTCAGGATGTTATTATGTGCACCAAATAGTTAAATAAAGTTGTTAAGTAAGAAGCCATTGACTTGAGTGGTATACATTTTGGAATTGTACATTGTTATGAGGCCACTGTCACCACTGTCAGGTTAGTGTCACTACTGTGCGCTGTAATATGCTTACAGTGTTTCTTCAGTGCTGTTGAGTTATTAAAGTACTAGTCTCTTTTAATCCAAAAATATGTTTGTTAAATTAAAAAAAAAGTTTTTTTTCTATTTAGGCTTAAAGTCAACATTGTATAATGTTAGAGCTTTTAAAGGAGTACATGTTTAACAGTATAAAAAAAAATTAATGTTCAACATTTAACAGCATATATGTGTACTAGGGATGCCAGATAATAATTTAAAAACTCTTAATACATATTAGACCAAATAAAAAAAAAAAATTTGCCTTTTATTGGGTCTGATGGTGTTGACAAAAACAAAGTAATTACTGAAAAAATTTTTTGAAGATTAAGAGGTTGCTGAACATTTGCTTAATGCAGGGAAAAGGTTTGCTTAAGCAGGAAATCACCAAATTGTGCTGGATACCGGCCCTCCAGGTCTAGAGTTGGGGATGCCTGTGGTTCATGGGAACACTTTTCTCAAATGACATTGTCTCTTTCAGCAGGATAATGTTCCCTGCCAGCCATTTGAGGAACATGTTCAAGAGATCAAGGTGTTGATTTTGCATCCAAATTCCCCAGAGCTCAGTCTCTTGGAGCATCTCTGGGGCGTGATGGAGAAACTAATCTGGTTCATGGAGGTTGCAATGGGTCACATACAAGCTGTTCACAACTTTTGTAAAGCTTTGATACTTGAATAATGTTAACATGTCATATAGCCACAGCAGAACTGATATATTAATACAAAAAAACAAAACAATGAAAATGAAGGCACTAATCTGTATAAAACATAGTTTATAAATTACAGTTTTACACAATGAATGTAAGAAAGCCGCTGGAGCTGTATGGCGGCAGTAGCATCATATTCATATTGTAATTGTATTAAAATGATAATTTACAGTTTACCGTTTTAAACTAAACCTACGAATGAACTCTACTGTGGACACTCCGAGAGCGCCCTTCGGTGTAATTTGTGGTTTGGCTCCCTCTTGTGGCCACATCCTGTAAGTGACTAAACTACAGCTACAGGTTAGTTGAACCAGGTGTGTTTGAGGAGAGAAATCACCAAACTGTGCTGGACACCGGGCCTCCAGGTCTGGAGTTGGGGATCCCTGTGATTCATGGTAACACTGTTCTCAAATGGCAATCTCTCTTTTAGCAGTGTGACAGGAACTAATGTTCAGAGGTCATGTGGAGTCCATGTCTCTACGTGTTCGAGCTGTTGTTGCAGCAGGAGGGAGACCTACAAAATGTTAGACAGGTGGGTTTAAGACCGAAAAACGGTTCTTCACAACTTGTGTAAAGCTCTAAATTAACTTCAGTTATGTTCACATATATTACAGCCACAGTAGAACTTAGGTATGAATACAACAGCTAGTTTAACAAAAACGACTAATGAAAACGAGTGCTCTAGTCTGTATAAACCGGATGAATATTTTACAAAACACAGTATTACACAAAAACTGATGTCATGAATGTAAACAAGTCACCAGAGCGAAAGCTGCAATAAAATATTAATATAACTGATTCATATCTGTATAAAATACTATTTTCTACTTTAAAAAAAATAATTTTAATAATGAGTAATTACAGTTTACAGTTTAACACTAAAGCTACGTATAAACTTTTCCATTGCCCACTAGTGTAATTGGTGTTGGGAATCCCTCTGGTGGCCAAACCCTGTAAGTGTAAGTTTGAAAAAGCAGGAAAGAGACAACTGTTACAGGTTCTGGGGGCTTTACAGTTTTTACTGAATTGTAGAGGTCCAAGATTGTTAAACATTGAAAAGACCTTTCAATGTTTCTAATACCTGGTTTGATGGACAAATTAAATGGATAATCTTAAAAGAAATTTGTTACTTTACTGGTGATACAGTATCTGTTTTGTTGCAAATAACTGACCATTAGAAATGGCTAAATTCATTGCTTGAACGTACTTGACACATTTTCCAGAACAGTTTATCAGAGCATCTTTTATCTTTATTTATATATATTTTTACATATACATATTTTTTATTTGTATTTTTATCAGTCGGTGTCTTCTGATGGTTTTTTATTGAACCGATTCTTATTAAAGTGTTTTGTCACATAACTCCATCCTTACAGAAAAAAAAAAAATATATATATATATTCAAGGGATTCTTTTTTTCTTACACGATGGTTAAACGATGATTATTTTTCGACGGAAGCCTTTTCACTGATTGTTTTTTTTTTTTTACAAAGACTTTTATGTTATGTTGACAACAACCAAATATGTTTAGAAATATTCACACAAAAGAATTGTTCCATTATTCCACTTGTGGTATTAATAAACTGATTTCAACACTGCAGTTTGTTGCGAGGTTATTGTAATTTCAGCGTTATGTCCGTGTGAGATTTATCGCTCCAACAGGGACTTTTACTGAAGGAAAAGTTTATCCTCTCCTCCCACGTGCACAAGTGTGGTTGCCTAGCAACCGTACACAAATCGTTGAAGGCGTGAATGCAACTTTAGAGAGAAACTCATTTGAAGTTTCATTTGAAGCGACGTGTCAATACTGAAACCGTGAGTTTCCCTGTTCTCTTGGGTGTCTACACTGTCATTAATGTGCTTCGAAATATATTTAAATTCAGACGAGCACACTTCATGTAAATTTGACTAACTAACTAACAGCATATTTACAAAAGCCAGAGCTGTTACAGGTAAGTTAGTTCTGTCCTCTCAGTCTACACTTTATCTTTGTGTATTTTCACAAGCTTTATACTACTTGTATTTGAACACATAAAAATAAACAATAAAGAAAAATTAATCAGTTGTATTCCCTCAGATTTAATTGCTAGTTCCTTCCCTGGGTTTAATTTCCTTCTTTCCCAACTCTCACTTTGGAGTTTGTTAGAGTTCTGTTTTACAGCAAAATTGCCCAAAAAGATAAACACATCCTTGCTGATAGATGCTGAATGTAGTGAGATGTTCCACAGCATGCCTACAAATAACTCACTGAAGGTTGTTCTGGTCCTGGAACTGATGCTAGTTTTTTTTTTTTTTTTAATTATTTACTTATTAAGGTATTTCGTAGATGAGAATTATGTTTTGCCCTCAAACTAATTTATTTGAAAATAAATTTCTTTCAGCCTCTCAAGCTATACACTAACAGAAATGCTGCTAGCTAGATATGTGTAAAACAAACAAGTACCTGAGGTTCATTAAAAGGAAATTAAAGGTCCCAGGTCATGGACAACTGGATAAATGAAGTGTGTTTTGAATTCACTGTTTTTGTAATGTCTCCAAACCATCTCACACATTTTAGCTTCACCCATTCAGGCTTCATCATGGATACAGACAGGCTGGAAAATGTAAAAATCGATGTAAAACTGTTTTTGGTTCATTAGCCCACACAAATTGTTATGACTGAACCTGTAGGGAACTGTTTTTAACCTTCTTCAGGTTTGGTCTCCTATTGAGGAATCAGAGGAAGACTGGAAGAGTAGGAGGGTAGCTGTCAGATCATGTCCTTCTCGCTCTCCCAAAGAGGGTCACTACAGGGTCAGGCTGGGTCAGGCCATAAGGCTGCTGGACGGAGGACTGCACCTCTTTCTGTGCCTCCTACACCAGGGGACACAGAGTTGCTGAGATCACGATTCATTTCAGTAACTGGACCCAGCAGCATCTATCCAAACCCACATGCCCTGGTGTTCACCCGTGGCAGGAAGACCCTGGAGAGACGACGGGCTGCTCAGAAACCCGTCCAGCTGGAGATACTGGTGAGAGGAAACGATGAGAACTTTGTGTTTGTGTTCTTGTTGTTGACAGTATGTTCACCATTGCCCTATGATGCCTCACTGTGGGGATGGTGTTCTTAGCATGATGGGAGGTGATAGGTTTGTGCCAGACATAGTGTTGTCCTTGATGGCCAAAACATTATATTTTAGTCTCATCTCACCACATCACCTTCTTCCACATGTTTGAAGTCTTCAGTACAGCTTCTGGCAAATTTATCTTATCCACTCTTCCATGACGCCCAGCTCTGTGCAGTGTGGGACCTATGGACAGATACCTCCATCTCTGCTGTACAGCCGCCCGCCTCCTTCAGGGCAGTGTTTGGTCTCTTTGTTGCTGCTCTGATTAATGCCCTCCTTTCCTGGTCTGTGAGTTTGGGGGACAACCCTCTCTTGGCAGGTTTGCTATGGTGCCATAATCTTTCTATTTTCTAATAATGGATTTAATGGAGCTCCTTGGGATGTTCAAGGTTTGTTTCAAGATTTTTTTTATTACTCAAGCCTTATCTGTACTTCTCACAACTTTGTCTCTGACATATGTGGTGAGTTCTTCGGTCTTCATGCTGTCACTTGCCTGGTGGTAGCCCTTATTTAGTGGTGTTGTTCCGTGATGACTCTGGGGGCTATCAGAACAAGTGTATATATACTGTGATCATTTGACACTTAGATTGTTCACAGGTGGATCTTATTTAGTCAAGTCAAGTCATGTAGGTTTTATTGTCATTTCTAGCATATACACACAGTACATAGTAAAAATGAAAAAACGTTCCTCCAGGACCATGGTGCAACACAACAGCACAAAACAGAACACAAGTGCAAACAGAACAGAACAAAAGAGCAACAATACAACTGAACGAGGTGCAGAATGTGCAAAGAAGCAGAGTTTACAGAGATTTACATGTGCAAAAAATGTAGAACATCAATAAATATGTGCAATTTTAGAACAGTAATAAATATAATTGTGCCGTTTGTAGCAGCATAAAAACCATGACAGAATATGTTGCGTTGTTTTCAAAATATGTAATTCTCGTTATTAAAGTCTGAGTTGTCCAAAGGAGATAGGGTGAGGTAGGGGAGGGGGGTGATTGGTGGTATGTGTTTGTATATGTGTTTTTATGCTTCAACTAATTGAACTTATTAAGTGGCTTTTGAAGGTAGTGGTTGGGGCTTCAAAGCAAAGGGGGTGAAAACATATGCACGCACATCACACAAAAGAGTGTAATAGCTATTCAATGAATGCTCTCTATTCCAGCCAGCTCTCAAGCGCTATCAGGATCGCAGACAGACGGAGTTCATTCACAGTAAGAACCGGGAGAGGCTGATGGACGCTGGCTGGAAGCCCCCTTCCCCTTCCTCTGCTGGTCTAGAGAGGATGGACCCCGGCCTGGAGAGACGACCCTCCACTCTACAGCTACCCCGTATACCTGACCACCTTAAAGAAAGACAGGTCTTGTAGCTCGTTCATTGTCTGTATTGATTGCAAGGATATAGTGTTTACTCTCATTGGTACCAATCAAAATAGAATATTCTCAGCTTTTAATGAATTAATGTACAATAATGAACAATGAAATGTTTTTTTCAGGTCCAGCTGACTCAGAGCATGCTCAACTCTGCCACTCCACCCAAAAGACCAAGGAGCTCCTCCAAAAGTCACACAGCCACCATGGCACCCATTAGCCACACCCCCTCTCCTCCTCTGTCCAATCAGCTGTTTTTCAACTCTGTAGAGGAAGTGATTCGGGCTCGAATTTGCTGTCCTTCCGAGATCATGCAGATCATCCGGAACAATCCACAGCTGGGCTTCCTTTACATGACACCAGCAGCCCCCAAATCATCCATCAAATACGACCCATACAAACTAAAGTAAGATTCAAACTGCACTCGTCAATAGCATGCCAATATTTAACAGTGAGGCTAAAAAATGATCGGTAGGAAAAGCAGTGGAGGAATTATTCAACAATTGAAACATTCTCTTATAAAAGTGACATTTTATGGAAAATATTCAGCCTGATTTTGAGCAAGTAAGTTACAAATGGAGTAGTGTTGTGTCGTTTGCGATCTTTTAAGTGAACGCACTGAACCAAATGTCTTGAGGAAGTGATTCGGTTTAGTACGTTCACCTAAAAGACACCGCTCAACACTCCCCCCCCCCCCCCCCTTAAGGACTCTTCAGTCAAATGATTGTTTTTTTTGCTTTAATCCATGTGTTTATGCAGTTGAGGATGGTACATTGTTTCGTTATTGAATATTATTGTAGCTGATTGTAATCAGTTCTGATATCAGTGCATCTAAATTGGTATGTTCAGATTAATGCATTATGATGCGCTGGTGCATGTTTATGCATATTACTGAATAATTCCGTGTAGTTGCTGAATGTTTCATTAATGGACCTTTCACTGGCAGGATCGTGACATATGAGAACATCAACAAGTTGGACTACTACACAATCAGTGGGCATGGTGTGACACACTCATGCGATGGCCAGGTGGATTTCCTGCCTCTGGACCGCTGGGAGCTGGAGTACAGTTACCACCGGCGCCTCCTGCGCATTCCAGCGTTCGCCCTCTTCCGCAAGTGGAAGGCCTTCCGTGTGTGGCGCACCAATGTGCGCTCCAAAACCATCAACAAATGCAAACGCTCACTTCAGCAGCGCCTCTTCATCATTAACGAAGTGAGAGATTGGGCATGCTCCACAGTTTGTATTATGATTCAGCTTGGAGAAAATGCAACAGTACTGTTAGTGTTGTCCCACCCAGCTCCTCACCAAGTATTCCTTCTTTCCATCTTTAGAATGTAGTCTGCTTGGGATTTCCTACCTAGACTTGAGCACATTTAACATAGTGTCACTTTACAGGCATGAAGAACAGAAGCACTTATGCACGTCGCCCTGGATAAGAGCGTCTGCTAAATGCTGTAAACGTATACAGCTGTCAGAATCCTGTGGAACAAACTCATTTACCAGTGATTTAATGCTAATGGCATAAGCACGTTAAACAGCTAACAGAACACTATTAAAATCGCTGTTACTATAAAAACCAGTTATATTGTAGATATGTGTATAACATTTTTCTAATATGCTAGTTATGTTGCATTATATGATGATGGATGTTTTATATGTATAGTTATCTAGCTTCCACAAGAAATTAATTATATAAGAAATATGAGACAATACCTTATCAGGAAATTACTGCATAGACAGCTGTGTTATATTATGGCAGTTGATGACAAATAAGAAATCCAGTTGTGTTTGGAACCCTCTGTTACTCGGCAAGCAGTGCTAACATCAGGGTCTCATCGTGCTCGCCCTTGATTGTAACTGTGTCTAACGATGCTTTGCAGTCTCTGCGGCCAGCACTGATTGACATCAGGGAGATGTGTTACCGTATCAGCGACATGGGCCTGTGCAGAATAGAGAAGGGGCACATATACACACTGCAGGAGTTTCAGATCGCTCAGTACAGCCAACTCCAAGAGGTCAGATTCAATTTGGAGAGCATTCTGTGGTTTTATTGGTTTATTGTGTTTAACACTTTGGAAAAATTCTACATATTTTAATGGACCCCTCCCTTTTTTCTTCATGACATTTGAAAAATTTTGCTTTTTAGCAGAGGAAGCAAATTACACTACACTAATATTAAGAATATAAAACAGTTGAATTACTGCCATATTTTCTGTTATTTACTAAGCTTTTAGGGTTGACTAGAATTACCAAAAAGTAAAAAAGGTGCTAGGCCACATCGTGTTTTATTGTTCCTGTATGTTACATTTGGGAAATAAAAAGTAATTGTGTACAAAAAAATCTTATCACTCAGAAAGTTCATCTAGTTCATTTGTTGTTTAACTGAGGTGGCCAAAGCTTTGCATACATATATAACATTATTGGTTGAACCATATAAATTACAGCCACAACCCACATCCCCTCATATCCTTAGTGAATAGACAACATGATTTTTGTAGTCTGTTTTTAATTGACTCTGTGTATGTGCGTGTGTGTGCGTGCGTGTGTGTGCGTGCGTGTGTGTGTGTGTTTGTGTTACAGGTGTCCTCTCGTCTACAGGAATTTAGAGAGTTGGTTAAAGAAGTAGCAGGGACTGCCTGTCGCACGGCCATACTGGAGGCTGGGTACACTCCTGACTATGGCAACTTTGAAACTGGTATACACACACACACACACACACGCACACACACACACACACACAGCTGAAGTAAAGCTGTGTCTGTGGTAGGTGAGCAATGCAGTGCTGTTATATACTTATAACCGTACAGATAACCGTAGTTCTCTGTGCCAGCTTCTCTTCCCTGCACTGTCATTAGAGAATAATCTTCTCCAGTCTGTCTAAAATCTATTTTTATAGCTACAGGCAGCTGTTTTAGTAAGGCATCAGTGCTAGGGTAAGTCATACTGTGTCTTAAACCACAATCAAGTCTGGACCACCTTAATAAAGAGCTGGATGTGATTTGAGAGTATTGAGGGATGTTAAAGGCATATATTTGTGAAACCGATTTGGATCGGTTTTGACTCCAAACATATCTTGCAACGTTGTATCAATTAGATTTTTTTGCTGATCCATTCCTTTAACAGCTAACAGCAGTGAGAGGTGAGAAAAGATGGCGAGTTACTAAGATGCTTTGTGGCCTGACATTGCTAAATGCTAAATATGCTTAGTGGGAATAAGTGTCACGATTGGAGTCAGAGCGAGCCGTGAAACTGTGCCCACTTTGTAGCGTTGGGTGGAAGAGCTTAAATGTGAGAGACACAAAGAAGCCGGTAAGCCACACAGTTATTCTCAGAACGCTCCAGTAGGAGTTAGAGCTCACACCAAGATGAACTCGTGTTCTGAACACGCACACAGACAGGTATATAAAGAGACTCGGGAGAGTCGGAGTGCTCATGGTACCGGAGACACGAACCAGGAGATGAGTTGGTTTGAATAGAGGGACACGTAGTCATGAAGTAGCAACTCCAATGGCAGTGTGCCGGATGTCACTTACTTCATGTTTATATATCTGATGCGGGTCAACTCCGGTGCCTCGTGACGTCACGTAATCAGG
Organism: Brachypetersius gabonensis; assembly: GCA_037577145.1. Classification (NCBI taxonomy): domain Eukaryota; kingdom Metazoa; phylum Chordata; class Actinopteri; order Characiformes; family Alestidae; genus Brachypetersius; species Brachypetersius gabonensis. The sequence goes on along the minus strand of JBBJLR010126253.1, from coordinate 5,911 downwards.
TGCGTGTGACAATAAGAGTACAGCACCATTCCTGGGGCACATGGAGCAGCTGGTGGTGCATGATGTGACTTTATGTGTGTTTAGGTCGGGATGCCCTTTTAACAAACTGTTGTTTATGTGTTTGTGTGTGTTAGATGGAGGTGAAAGTAAAGCATGTGCTGATTTGGAGCTGTTGTATGAGCAGGCTCCAAATAAGATGAGCTACATAGAGCAGGCCAACAAAAGATACCACTGTAGTCGCCTCACATGGTGAGTGTTCCACACATCCACAGTTCATCTAAATTAACACCATAGAGTTGCATATCCAGAGCTGATAGTGTGTCTGTGTGCTGGGATCTACTGTGTGTGTGTGTGTGTGTGCAGTTTTATCCGCCTGGCAGACTATCTGATAATGAACACCATGCATATGCTGGCCGTCAACTCCATCAGCAAGCTACTGAGTGTGCTTCAGGAGCAGAACACACGCACACCCTCACACACACTTATTCTAAGCTGGGGTGGCAGTAAGGCTGAGCAGGAAACGCAAGAAAAGGTGAGAGTGATTACTTTGTGTAATGCATAATAACGTTTATGAGGAGTTTATGAGGTTCGACTACCTTTGTAAGTTCACTGGCCATTTTATTAGAAACACTCACCATAGGGGTGTTTTGTGGGATTACAGTAACTGACTTCCTGTAACTGACTTCCTTCCTGTTAATGCATGGTTCTCTATCCCAACAGTGGAAGGATATGTTTAAACGACATGGTGCAACAAAGGTTGGGGTCTGCTGCTCTAAAGGGACCAAACATACATTTCTGTTTCTATTCATAGGCAGTTTATTCGCATATTCTGTTCATGACATATTGGAAAGAACTACAATCTAAAATACAAAAGATTCCATAACTTTTGCACTGGACACATTTTCTTGTATTTATTTTTAGTTTTTTCCAATATATAAAATTTTTTCAAATCAGCAGTACAAAATGTGCAGAAGTGTGTTCTCTGTGAACAATCCGTCAACTAAATAAATTTATCTAAACAAGTCATTTGACCAGGATCACCCATATTTTTTGTATGCGACTGCAATTCTATGTCTGTAAAAGATTGAAACTGCTCTGATATGCAGTGTTTTTATGAATTAATTAATATCCATTGTTTTTCATGATTTGCTGTGGTGTTGTCTCTGTGTGTATTGTGTGCGTTACAGACCGGTGTATCCGAAAAGTGCGCAGATGCTTCGCTTTTGCCCTTGTTCATCACAGAGCTGATGCTGGACACATACGCTCTCTCCTTCCAGCCCTCTATCGATGACTTCCAGGTGTGTCTGTTTGTCTGTGTGCACCACTCACAAGTCACTCACAAATAAAGCTTTCTGAGGACAAAATACAAACACCCTGTAATCTAACTAGTTTTTGAAACACCGAGCATTCTGCGCACTGGTGCACTGGTATTATCTGGCTATATCTGCTGTAGAAACATGTAAAATGCAAAGCTTTTGGAAGTTATCACATGTCTTTTAATTTAAGGGTAGTCTTCAATAAACAGAAATAAAAAACCTTTGTTTGTTTAGAATAGGTAGGCATTTATATTTCCTGACACCTCATGGTTGTATAATACTCTATTATCTTCATAATACTATGACCATTAAAGAACCCATGTCCCATAGTTTTCTTGTGTTTGATTTACTTTTGACGTCTATGTGGCTTTACTTTTTTGCAGTGTAGTTTCTGTATATAGACTGTGGAGTACAGAGTGGAGCATTAGCAATATTTACTTGCTACATCAAACCTTTTTTTTCAATAAAGGAAAAATATACTGTCTTATACTGTAAGACTATGTTTACTCATGTTCCGAGCAGTTGTCTCTAAAGTGTTTATGATTGTGTTTTAATAAAATAAATGGACTGTGGTGAGTGGACTGGTGTGTTTGTGGTCAGTTTGTTGATGGTGTGTGTGTGTGTGCATTTGTTTAAAAGGCTTGCACAGCGGAGATCATCTCCCGTTTCCAGGAGACAGTGCTGTCTTTGGAGCCTCTGGTGCCTGATACGTACTTTGATGCCTTCACACAACCCATCATTAACAACAAGGTACAACATTACAACACTGTTAGCTAATGCTAATAAATGGGAATGCACTACTGTAGAATGTAAATAAGGACCCACGTACGGTCCTTATTAAGGAATAATAAAGCAGTATTAATCTGTCACCAGTACTCTATAACTGCTGAAACCTAATCATGGTATCAAAGGCTTGAGTGTTTTTTTTTTTAGCTACAGTAGCCCCATAGCGCCAGTTCTGAACTACATTTGGACACCGGTTTGTTCAGTCTTATGATCTCAGAATATATTTTCCACTTTTTTTGTCTCTCTTTTTAAAAATACATGTACAAAGTAAGTACTGCTTAGGCCATAGAATAACAGTTTTACAACCAAAATGATAATACGCCTCAACCACTGCACATTCTGCAGTTATGGCATGGATTATTATCTGTTATTGACTGTTATCGTTGCAATCCATACCATCCATTCCTCATTCTGTGAGCTTAAAGTATCTCTTCATATCATTCAGTGAGCACAAAGCAGTGAGGTCTTATAAGACATTTTTCCTCTTCTTTTTGTTCTCTCTTTATTACTACACATCTTGTTCTTTAACACCAAATAATTTGACATTAATGCATGAAAGGGCCCATATGCTATTTTTGTAGTTGTTGTAGTAATTTATTTTTAAATGACATATTGAATGGGCTCTTTGCTTTGATTTATACACATTTTTTACATTTGCCTACTCTATATTCCTTTGCTTGATAGGTGTGAATAACCTTTTTTGCTGGCTGACTGATTTAAAAAATCCAGAGTAAACACTCTTTATAACTTAAGAGAGAATGGGAGGTGCTAATCTCCTGTTGCCATATAAACACAAACAGAAACACTGACTTTAAATTAGACTTTTTTGATTAGCGGATTAGTTTTAATTTGTGAACATCATTGAGTGGAGAGTGCATCACTCAACCCGGGAGGATGATGCGTTTTGAAACTTTAGCAGTTATATATTATTTAAAACTCTTATTTGTGAACAAGTCGACCTCTTCATGACATGACATTTACACTGCAGTTACCCGAGGCAACTGGATGTCAGTAGAAAGTAAGATGTGTGTTACAAAGCCTAAATTTCACAAAAGTTTTTTTTTTAAATAAAAGAACTATTTGTTTGTCTCTGCTAATTCCTGCTTCATCCATAATAACCATATTGGATTTATAATTATTTCGAGCTAATACAAAAGTTATGTATATAATTTTGTACATTTTAATACCTTTATTGTATGTGTGTGTTGTAGACTGAAGAGAAGACGTGTGGTGATGGTCCGAGTTTAAAAGTCACTCTTGAAGATGACCAGCGCTTACAAGGCATCGTCCACAATATAAAGGTTTTTATCTCTCCATCCTCATTTTCAAAAGCATTGACGAAGTGTTCTAGACATAGACACAAGCTTCAGAAACATTTATTATAAAGCATGATTCCCCACTTACCTAAAGTATACAGTTTTCTGTTGCTGTGATGGATTTTCATTAATGGCCCTGGGATTGTTGCTTGACTCCATGTCTTATTTTTATAAAGCCTGCTGCAGAATCATCATCCAAGTCCCCCGAACCCATTAACAAAGTGAAATACTGCTGAACTGAGTTTCAAAGAGGCCATGTTGGTCAGAAAGAACAAATGTGAGGGGAGGGGGGGTTACATGAGCATACTTATGCTTTGCTATGCAAGGGTTCACTATCAGTTCCTCATGTTGTCACAGATACAGATCAAGGTACCTCTAGGTAGGCCTGCTGGAATACTAGACCTTCTATTAGTCTAAGAAGAGTATTAGTCTTCAGTCATTAGTCTCTGAATGACGAGTGCAACTATCCTACCCTCCCCACTGATATTAATCCTCAACATATGTTTGTTCCAGTTGCTAAGAATCCCAACAGGTTAACTTCCCCTTATCCCATGGCACGAGTTTAATGCTTCAGGGAAGCACTGTTTGCATGCATAAGAGCTCATGATTGTGTCTTTTTGATGTAGTTACACCTTGAATTTATGAAGCAAGGCCCAGTTCGTACCCATGTCCTGCAAAAATAATCTGTAACATTATGCTAATGAAAACTATGATTCTTAAGACCTGCCTTAAATGAACCCTGTACTGATTTCCAACATCAAAAACTATTTGAACCCTGGTCAGCAAATCAAAATTCCTTTTCCCAAACAAATATTTTCTGTTTTTAAAGCTCTAGCTAAATCTACATTTCTGAACTGTGAAGATTTCGGTTGTCTAGTGTCTTTATTACATGATTGTGAGTATGTAAGTCTGTGGAGTACAATAAGGGAGCACACTTTTATTTTTCTATATTTTTGATATACTTTGTGTGGTTGTTTGTACATACATATATATATATATATATATATATATATATATATATATATCATGATACATTCAGAAAAGTGTATAGGTATGTACAGCTACAGAATTACAGAGGACACTTTTTTGTGTTTTCTTTCCACAGTATTCTGTTGAGTTTGCATTTGATGCTGCCAACATGTACGCACGCACTCTTGAGCCGTTCCGTCTCTTCTACAAGGAGAATGAGAGCTTGGACACAAAAGCTCTTAAAGAGCAAGAACATGGTACAGATTCAACTTCACTGTTGCCCTCTGGCTTTTCTTTGTTAAAGTGTGTGTCTGTATACATTATATGACAAAATTTTGTGGACACCCCTTCTAATTACTGCTAACAAGTGTTAGCAGTAATTTAGACACGTACTTTGAAAGAAGTCAAATTGTGAAATTTCTACTCTGTTGCGCCAGCCAACTGTTAACCAGCCAACTGTTAGTATCATGAAATAAAAGCATCTAGGTGTAACAATGGCTCAGCCACAAAGCTCTAGACTACTTCATAAAAGTCTGTATTTTGGAGCAGTGGAATTGTGTTTTAAATTACGCACTACTATTTGGTGGTTTGATGGATAGATCTGGTTTTGGTGGATGATAGGAGAATGGTACTTAATGGGCAGCATAGTGCCAACAGTAAAGTTCGGTAGAGGGGGCATAATGGGCTGTGTTTTTTTTTCAGGGTTTGGGCTTGGCCCATTAGTTCCTCTGAAGGTTAAAGTTAACCCTTCAGCATACAAAGGCATTTCTGCAACAGTGCTAATTTCTGGTAGTAAATACAGGATTCTAGAAGTATGTTACTCATATACTTGATCCCACTCACTGTAAATGAAAATTATGGTTAATCTGACACATTTCCACATATGCCTGAAGGCCTAATCAGGTAGGGTGCTTGTGTAACTGTATCCACAGAGATAATATGATGGATAAAGTCCTGTTTTGACAATTTTCTATTGTTTCCTACAAAAGCTTAATAAAATAAGGATTTCTGCAGCACTTGTAGATTTAATATAGGATTCTAGTGAGTAAAATAACTAAAAGTTATGGTAAAAAGTACTTTTTAGTTTCCAGAAATTACTAGAGGTTCTCTGAAGGCCTCTCTTACAAACTTCTGTAAAGAGATTAATGTGTGTTTGTGTGTGTGTGCATATGTTTATGAAATAGATGTGGCCTTTTTTGGGGAAAGTCTGCAGAAGTATCATCATCAGCATAAGGAAGCTTTGGCTATCAAGCCAAAGAGACACTTGGGGATGCTGTTTGTTGACACCTCACAGCTAAAGAGCAAACTCATCCCATCTCCACTGCGCTGTCTACAGGTTACACACACACTCACTCACACTAACACACACACTAACACACACACATTCTATGAGTATGTTTTTTTGCCTTTGTCTTCTTAAGTAATATTAAAGTGTGGTATAAATGGTCAGTGTTGGGAGTAATGCGTTACAAAAGTAATATATTACAGTAACGTATTACTTTTTGCTGTAACGCAGTAGTGTAA
>JBBJLR010126161.1:0-18273 GCA_037577145.1 Brachypetersius gabonensis | reverse complement strand
GTGATCCGGGTGGAAGAACGCTGCACCAGTTCAATTCTACCATCTCTGCAGGACATTTATACTAGGAGATGCAGGACCAGAGCAACCAGGGTGATTAGAGACTCATCTCATGGCCTGAAGATAAAAGCTCCTCCTGAGCCTCACCAAAGTACTGTGTTTGACCTGCTTAATCAGGCAGATGCTTCAGGAGCATTATGCTTGAAACAGTGAGGCTCAGGAGGAGCTTTTATCTTCAGCACCTTAACCAGGACACAACACTAATTTTTTTAACTATTCATTATACCACAAATTCTGCTGTCCACCTCAATACGTCTCACCTAACATAACACTCGTTTGCTGCCAAGCTCACTCCAAAATGGAAAGGTCCAGCTTAAGGCTTTAAGTAGTGTCATTTATAAGGTAGATTTCCTGGGGCTGAGCGGACCAATTGCTGTTCATGTGGTACAACATAAACTCTGGTAGAACAGTGCCAGTGCTGCAGACCAGGGGCCTCATGTGTAATGCCATGCGTAGAATTCAACTAAAACATAGCATATGGACCAAACTAGATATGTGCCTAAGCCACAAACAATCCAGGGGCCTCATGTATAAACGGTGCGTACGCACAAAAATGCTGCCCGTTTCCACGATCACGTCGAGATGTATAAACACTAAACTTGGCGTACCACAACGCACATTCTCACGGGAGCCCCAATCAATGCGTACGCACGTGTCTGCTAGTATTTGTAAATGGGTGGTACCTAGTGGCAAATCAGCGGTACTGTGGCTTCCCTTTTGTATACTCGCATTAATGACGCGGCATTTATCAAAGACACGGCAGTTAAGTGTAACAATAAAACGGTGGAGAGAATAGCCAAACTATTGCAACTAAAGTAGATGCTCTTGTGTTATTGGTAGACATCGCAAATGGAAGAGAGCGCGTATTAAGGGATCATACTGATTTCCAGGCTCATGATGATGACTAGCTTCTAAGTCGATTTAGATTCCCAAGACCTATCCTCTTGGAGCTGTGTGCTGAACTGGGGCAGCTTTACAAAGGCAGACTATCCACCCTTTTAGAGCTTTTCAGCGTGAACCCGCGGATCTATCGGGTGGTATTAACCGTTTGTCATCCAGAAATGTACAATTTCCTTACACTGTGGTTGAAACATTAAAGCGCAATTCGCAGCGATGTCTGGTTTTCTAAATGTAATAGTAGCGATCGACGGCACACACATTGCTATTAAGGTGCCCTCAGAAAAGGAATTTGCTTATATTAAAGCATTTGCATTCTATTAATGTGCAAATAATTTGTGATGCATCTCATTAATGTTGTGGCGAGATGGCTTGGCTCAACCCATGATTTGTTTATTCTCAGAAATAGTAGTGTTGTAAACAAACTTGAGGCTATCCCTTGTGTGAAATCTTTTAATCTTAAACATAAGGCATTAAGGAGGTTCTATTATTTAATGGGCTTTTCGTCTTCATTCTCCTTAATTTCCTGGAAAAATTTAAGGTAGTTTTAAGTGGTAACATTAGGAGGTTTGATGTCATAGTTTGGAGTGCTGCTCTATAGTCCACAGAGAGTGTGCCGCATTGTGCACGCATGTAGCGTACTGCATAATGTTGCACAAAATCGTGGCCTGCCTGTACCTGAGGAGCTGTTCGAATGTAATAGAAAGAATGTAAAAACAGGTCATCAAACAGCAGCATATGTTAAACAAATTATTTTAATGTGTGTCTAACGTCACACAGCACAGCATTTATATTTTTAGTTCATTAGTAATATCTCTTACAGCATGGACTAGGCCTATTGCATTTCGTGACTACAGCACAGCTTCAGTCAGCACACAGTCGGATGGTCGCCCCTCGGTGAGGCTTTTGCTCAAAAGGTGTGAGCCGTGGAATTCCGCTACCTCCTCCAGTGGTGTTAAGACTGTTGACGTCGACTTTGACCTCAGTTCATTTCTTTTTAAATTCGGGCATGGTGCGACTTTCCGAAATTACATTTTTAAGTATCTCCACCACGCTGTGCCACTCCAACAATTTTCTTTTGCTGTTGATGCCACTGCTTAATCCACCAAGCAGATTTTTTTCATGCTTTCTTCAATAAGCAAGACACACTCTTTTTTTCTGGTGTCCTGGCCATTCTTTTTTAACAAACCCCTGAACAAAGCCGGTATTTAAATCGATTTGCATATTCAAATATGCAAAATCATGGGAGGAGTCCGGCGTGACTGTGGGCTTGGAGACGTGCGTACAATTTCACGTTGATTGGGATTTATAAAGAGAAAGTGCTCAGAACATTGCTTAAACACAGTTTTGTGCATCTGGATTTTTGTGGCGTAAGTACATATCTAGTTTTGTCCATACTCTATATTTTAGTGTGAATTCTACGCACGGCGGTATACATGAGGCCCCAGATGCACAAAACTGTGCAAAAGCAAAGTTCTATGCACTTTCTAATCATAAATCCCAATCAATATGAAATAAACAAATCATGGGTTGAGCTAAGTCATCTCGCCCCAACATTAATGAGATACATCGCAAATAATGTGCACATTAATAGAATGAAAATGCTTTCTTTTAACATAAGCAAATTCCTTCTCTGAAGGCGCCTTTATTACAATCGATCGCCCCGATTACATATGGAAAACCAGACATCGCTACGATTTGATCTTTAATGTTTCCCTGTTTAACCACAGTGTAAATAATTTTTACATGTTTGCATGACAAACGGTTTATACCATCCCATACACCGGGCATGGCTCGACTCAGTGATGACTGATAAATACCCGATACGTCCGCGGGCTCACGCTGAAAAGCTCCTCTGGTTAAGAACCCGAGGTTGGAAGAACTTGTAACGGGACAGTTATGGCCCGTTCCTTAAAGTCTGCCTTTGTAAAGCGGCCCCAGTTCAGCACACAGATCCAAGAGTTCTTGGGAATTTTAATCGATTTAGAAGCCAGTCATCATCATGAGTCAGGAAATCAGCATGATCCCCGAATACGCGCTATCTTCTAATTGTTCCATTTGTCAATAACTCAAGAGCAGCCATGGTAGTTGCAATAGTTAATTTATTAATAGTTAACTGTAGTTAATTTTTTCAATTAACTACAGTGTCTTTGATAAAGACCGCATCATTATGCGAGTATGCAAAATCTGCTCACAGCTACACTGAAATTTTTGGGGGTAATTTTTAAACTTTATACAATTCAATTGTATGACAAATTTCGGTTAAACTGAATAGAACAAATACAAACAATTGACTTGCATTTTAAGATTTACACACTTTAAATTGTTCAAGCAAATTGATTCATTCTTTAACAAATTGATTCAAATAAATTTTAATAAAGAGACACTTAAGCAATACAGTCATAAAATAAACAAAATCATAAAGCTTCATAAATCACAAATTGCTTAAATGTATAAGCTATAATATTTTTATAATAGCCTACTATGTTTTCTTTCATACATTTAATACAATATTATTTTGTAAATGAATTATATATTTTAAAGGGGTAACCGGACATTAGACATGGACAGGAGACATGAACGTGGACGTGGACGGAGACATGAACGTGGACGGAGACATGAACGTGGACGGAGACATGAACGTGGACGGAGACATGAACGTGGACGTGACGAGACTGGACAGTGGCACGGAGAGGAGGGGCTGGACTGGGACAATGGGGACATCTGGTGGACACACAGGGGAACAGAACACAAGAACATGACAGACCATCAGAAACAACATAACCATGAACCAGAAATAACAATACATGAACATAAACTCGGCCTCTCAGCCTCATCGCCCCTTAATGGCGGAGCCAGTCTCTGAATAATAAGACAACATAAACATAACATAATAGAAACATGAACACAGGAACACAATCCACCATAAACCAAAAGGAAAGAAAAGAAAAAGAAAACAGGAAAAACCAGGCACGTGACCGGAAACTCAGGGCCTAAAACAGTCCGAAACCGAAAGGCCAGGTTAACCTGTGCAAGACTGATAAGGGAAAGTGTGGGGAAACTTTTAAAAATGTCATCAATGTACTGTTGCCATAGACTGGAATTAACTGTCTGGTATATTTAAAATGTCACCAGAAGGAAGAAATGTGGCTCCCACCCTAGTCCTGGTGCCCCCGAAACCTGCACTATTATCTTAACCTTAACCAGGGCAGCAGGGATGCTGGAGCCTACAAATGAAGTCATACTGTCAAGGGCAGGACCACCCAGGATACGTCAACAGTCCATCACAGATAAAAATAGTCTAGGGGCAAGTTATCATCTGACATGCCAATTTTTTGCTCAAACAGGGTTTTACCAAGAGTGTCTGTTTCAGTCAGATACTGTAGTTTGTTCACCAGTGCACTAGTGTAATAATGGATTAGTGAACTTCCTTCTACAGCGCTGACTCAAAGCAACACAAAACACATAAAGTGGCAAACAATAATTAATAGCACTGTAGACTGTAAACCTTTCATCACTTTTAACAGTAAACTGAAAAACATGAAATATCTTCTTGGCCTTCACAGACTGCAGTTTCAGAGTTACACCACTAGAGGTCAGAAAGAAACCTGGTTTACTGTGAAGGCATAAGACAGACCACTACTGAAAACACAGTGAGGCCTGAATAATTGCATATAACAATTACACAAGACTGTATACCCATAGGGACTTTTTAAATAAATAATTTAAAAAGAAAACTTTTAAGGAGTTGAATGAAAATGCATCTACATTGCCTTTTCTTGCAATATGAATGTTTCTTGGTACTCTAAACGTCTAAATCCTTTGTTTAATATAGATTATTTTGTGTTGTAATATTTTGCAATGATCGAAGATAAATCCTTCGTGAATATTTAACCTCGATTACGGGGTTAGAAAAATGAACTCCAGCTGAGATTGTACCTACTCTAGTTAGAGAAGCTCTTATTATTCTCATGGATGGCATATTTGCATTGTTGGAGCAGCAAAGTGGACAGAACAAGAAACAATGGAGAAGCAAGAATAAAAACTAGACAATATAACAGTGCAATAAAAAACAACAACACACTACGCAAAATATAAAAAAAATGTTTGTATATAAAAGAAAAACATTAATTAGTCCTTCAAGTAAGAAATGTTATGATATATATATATATATGATAACATTGCTTATGGGGGAAAAAAATTCCAGGTTGTACGTAGAGCAAGAGACAAAAACTAGAGAGTAAGCAATTTATTGAAAACTGCATTTAAACTCAAACAGGCTGTTCATCAGCTGATCAAAAGTTTAAGACAGTAGCCAGAATCTGGCTTTCAAGTCATCTTCTGTCAAGCATTCAGACTGTCATGAGCTCCTAATGGCAAAGGCAAAAGGCTTTTTGTTTTTGAACATGGCAGGATTGTTGAGCTGCACAAGCAAGACCTCTCACAACGTGCCATTGCAAAATTTCACCTGCGCTGAGCCAGAGGATCTGACTATGTAGACACAGGCCGATCGTCAACCCAATCTTCGACCCCTTACTGAAGCTAACTGCAGCCCAGTAACTATAAGAATCTCCTCTACCACAAACTTGCCCGTTTGGACTTTGCAAGGGAGCACCTTTTTGTTTAAAAACAAATGCGAATTTGTTTAACCTGGATGGTCCTGCTGGTTTCCAACATTACAGGCATGACAAACATCCCACTGGAGATGTTTTCTATGTGGCAGAGAGGAGGAGGCTCCATCATGGTCTGGTGTGCTTTTACCTACAATGGAAAAATAGTGTTGCAGGTTATGCAAGGCATCAGACAGCGGCAATCTATGTGGAAATGTTGCAGCGGACATCTGTCTTGACTGAGGGCCCTCATCTGTGTGATAATTACTGGGTCTTTCAACAGGACAATGCTGCAGTTAACATTGACCGTCTGACGAAGTTCTTCGCTCTTTTGAACTATCCTGCATGGTCCCATGATCTAAATCCCACTGAGAACATTTGGGAATAGTTTACAAAAACAGACATCAGTTCCAGACTGTGGATGCCCTTCATGAAGTTTTTCTACCAATGATACAAATCCAATACCATCTTGTTCCCTCTTCAACAATTAATCCATTACTAACACATGTCTGACTCTGGAACGGCTCCCTACTTCTTCTAGGGGGCGCTGTGTAAGTTATAAACTCTAGTTTGTACTCTCATATGCAGTCCAGTGTGTCCATTCTGGTTCTACACTGTTTGTGGAGGAGTCTGTATTTTAGAGCACTATGTAAGAAGTAGGGAGGCATTTGGTACGCAACCCTGCTGCTGTTCTGTGTTACTCGTGTTCTCTTCTGTAAGTCTCTCTAAAGAGTGTATTTCAGTGTCTATGCAAATGTTCAGGCTTTTTCCCAAGACAAGAGTGTTTTGTTGTTCACAAGCTCATCATTTATTAAAATGGGTCATTTTAATAACATTATTTAATTAAATATGAAAAGTGATATACAGTTGTCAGCAGGTAGGCCTAAAAGATACAAAGGGCCTGTTTAAGAACAGACCAGATTTTACACCTTTTCACCTTTTCTTGATTTTATTTTTAAACTGCAAAATCCACATGAGACAGGTGTTTATTTACAATATTGACGGGCCTTTGTGGGGTTTTTCCCTGTGCAGTGAAGATTGTGTCAACAATTAACAATTTTTTCATCTTTAATGCACCTTTAATTCACCTTTCTGTAAACACACAGCTCCCCTTTGTAACTTTTGACCTTCTTCTTAAAAACATCAGTGTTTCTGTTTCCTCGCATAATCAAAAGGTAACGTCCCGCGAGACCACAATAAACACCAAAATAAAAGCATGCAAGATCCTAATTGCCCTTAAATGTTTCGCAAGACCTCTTTATGTCATCTTGAACTTTTCTGATGTTCTAATTAGTCCCTGGGATGATTCGTGTTTTTTGAAAAACACGTATCTCTGGCCGGTCTGACCTTTTCTCACTGAGTTCCTAATGAGAGTTCTGGGGCTCCAGGTTCAGCCGCCTCTCCGAGGACTCACTTTTTTAGCTGGGACCCGATGGAGACTGAAATGTCAGAGGGTCCCTCTAGCCTCAGTTAATTACCCTGAAGGTGCTGCAGTCTGTCCCGGGACCTCGTTCTCCATCGGTGGAAAAACATTACAACAAGGAGGGGTTTTAATTATCCAACTGTAGAACATAAACAGCATTACAGTAATTGAATGAAACCCAGAAAAGATGGATGGATTTCATTCTACAAGACATGAACTTAGATTTGATTTATTTTGACCATGGCTTAGGGTTTTTTCTCCCAAATACAAACACATTCATCTGGTGACCCCAAGCAACCCCAGAAAGGTCATGCTATCCCAGAGAAAGATTTTCTTTGTCTGATTAGAACTAAATCATTGTATCTGGAGATTATTGAGTCTGACTTGTTTCTCCTAAACCCCTAATATCTACTTAAGAAAGAAGTTCTTCTGCTGTTCTAATCAGTTTACCGTTTCTTCTCTTTAACAACCTGATGGATCAAAATGTTCTGACTTTGGTAGTTGAGACTTCACTGTGATCACTGAAATTTCAGATGTTATTCAGGTTCATTTATAAGAAATCAGGTTTTCTTTTGAATCTTCTGGTTTATCTGACGATCTGATGATCTGAGACAAATAAAGTTTAGAGCAGTGAGAGAAAAGAAATGTACTTTTAAGATCTTAAACTGGGATTAGGCTGAGATTAGAGGAAGCTCTTTCTCAGGAGCTGAATATAAGAAGTGGGAGAAAAGTAAGTCCAGTTATGTTTTGAAAAAAACAGTCTGGCAAAGATCTAATTTTGAGTGTTCTGCTAGTTTTTGTGATATAATTCATACCATAGATTGTGAGCCTTTTCGTCCAACATCAGTGCCTGGCCTCATATATGCTATACAGAATAAATGAACACACACAACTCCATATTAAAGTCTACGGATTTGTATTTTTTGCCCAAGTAGATCAGGTTTTATTCTCCAAAACCTTCCGAGTTGCATACCTCGCCGGGGAATTTAAATTCGAATACGGGTTTACCTTTCCATTTTCTTTAAGGGTAATGCATTAAACTGAGTTTAAAATGAGTTTAAAATGAGCATATTTGGGGACATAATAAGGGTTAACTATAAAAATAGGCATTTTTTACCAAAACACAACAACGAGGTTTTTCACCATATGCCTGTGCTCTTGTAATGTAATCTGTGCGAAAAAAGGGGGATTACTGTACTTAACTTGATAAGAACTTTTCGAATTCTCTAAATTCGAGGTGATCCGATACTCACTATCGATACTGGTCTGATATGGGCCAAAACAACATGCCGTAATGAGAGATACACCAATCAAGACACGTATTTTCCCTTTTCTTTTTCCCATATTTTCCCTTAACTTGTTCCAGACAAGCATTAAAATTTTGAAGCATTTTTTCTATATCAACCATTATATGTCAGCTGTCCAATCACTTTGAAGCTGACAAGCCACGGCTTGATGTGATTGGTTGAGGTTTATGGCAAAATTGCCCCGCTAGGCCCCAACAAAGGAGAGATCTTCCTATGAAGGAGAGATCTTTATGTGAAGGTTCCTATAAACTGAGGTAATTATGTGCAAATGCTGTCCAGATATTCCCTTGTTTGTTCCTTTCATTGCCAAAGAGGCATTTATGCTGTCTAGTGTTCGGTGGATAGGTCAATTCTACTTAGCAGTTTCATAGACCTCATTGTGATTCCAGAACTAGTTCAGTAATCTGTCTCTGAGCAACTGGAACACAAGCATGCTTCCCCTCAATACAGTTACCATTTTCTGAGAAGACCTTAGTACTGCAGTACTACTGTTCTGTCATTACTAAAGTTTTACAAGAAACAACAGTTTAATTCTTTAAATTCTTTAAATGCAAATTGAAAGATGATCTAATCAGATGTTTTTTCGGTGTGGTATCTAGATATAGCTAAGTTAGCTCTCCCAATTTTTAGGCCTTCAGGCACTGAACAAAAAGAGTGGAATCAGCCAAATATATTTTGCATTAAAATGAGTTAGCATCATTTTTTGAGGAAGAAAATAATTCTAGACCTTACAGTTGTTGTATATAGGTCTGTGAATACAAGCGGCGGTCGAACTGGTGGGAAGTGTCAGATGGTCTATCTGTATTAAACCCATTTAAGCCATTTAACCCATTCAACCAGGGAGCAGTTTGTGGGGACGGAATCTTGCTCAAGAGTACCTCAATGGTAATTTTAGCACTCCTGGGATGGTCTATATGGTGGGTGAGTGTCAAATGTTCTAACCAGGGCTTGTGTGTCAGATGGTAAAAAGCAGGTCCTGTGGAAGACTGTACTTCCTCAGTTGTCTCAGGAAGTACATCTTCTGCTGGGTCTTTTTAAGGATGGAGGAGATGTTGGTCTACCACTTCAGGTCCTGGGAGATGGTGGGACCCAGGAACACGAGGGCCTCCACAGTAGGCACTGGGCTGTCTGGTATGGTGAGAGGGTGGAGGTAACTCAGTGGGTAGGATACTTGCCTCCAGATCAAGAGGTTGTGGGTTTGAATCCTACCTCCAGCATACCACCACTGGGTCCCTGAGCAAGACCCTTAATTCCAAGTTGCTCCAGGGAGACTGTCTCTTTGGATAAAAGCGTCTGCTAAATGCCATAAATGTAAATGTAAATGGAGCGGTGATGAGAGATGTCTTCTAAAGTCCACTATCATCTCTACAGTCTCAAGTGTATTCAGCTACAGGTTGTTCTGACTACACCAGAGTACCAGCCGTTCGACTTCTGCCGGTATGCAGACTTATCACCATCCTGGATGAGTCAAATGATGGTGGTGTCGTCTGCAAACTTCAGGAGTTTAACAGTAGAGTTCTTAGAAGTGCAGTCATTGGTGTAGAGGGAGAATAGCAGTGTGGAGAGAACACATCCTTGGCAGGCACCAGTACTGAGGGACCGTGTTTTTTAGAGGTGACCTCTCCCAGACTCACTTGTTGCTTCCTATCTGTCAGGAAGTTGGTGATCCACTGACAGGTGGCAGGTGACATGCTGAGCTGGGAGAGTTTGGAGGAGAGGAGTTCAGGCACAATGGTGTTAAAAGCTGAACTAAAGTCCACAAACAGGATCCTTGCAGAAGTTCCAGTACGGTTGAGATGCTGCACGATGTAATGCAGTCCCATATTCACTGCATCATCCACCGATCTGTTTGCCTGGTAGGCAAACTGCAGGGGTCCAGCTGGTGTCCAGTAATGTCCTTCAGATGGGCTAAAACCAGGCATTCAAAGAATTTCATGACCACAGACGTCAAGGCAGCAGGTCTGTAATTATTCAGTCCTGTGATCGTGGGTTTCTTGAGGACCGGGATGATGGTGGAGCGTTTGAAGCAGGAGGGGACTTCACACAGCTCCAGGGATCTGTTGAAGATACAGGTGAAGATGGGAGCCAGCTGATCACTAAAGGATTGAGGCAGGAGGAGGATACATTGTCTGGTCCTGGGATTTTCCAGGACTTTTGTTTTTGGAACAGCTCACATTCTGTACAGGTATTCTGAGTTCCAGGGAGGAGGGTGGAGGGGTGAGAGGACTGATGGAGGTCATTGTCACTGGGGTGGGGAGGGTAAAGGGTGCAAATCTGGCTCTAATAGCAATGTTATGAGAGTGAACAATATTGATTATCTCACTACAATGGCAATGTCAAAGGGGTGGAATATATTAGGAAGCAAATGAAGAGTCCATTTTTGAAGGTGATGTGTTGGAAGCAAGAAAAGTGTAAGGATCCAAGGAATTTTGCCATTAAGGATGCAACATCAGAAAGGTCTCCTGTGCTGTAAACAGTTCCTCACCCCCCACATACTCTTTGCCCCTCTTCTGCCTGTGAAAGGTACTGTATCCATAAATCTTACTGAGCATAGCTGATCAGGGTTTGGCTATAGGAAAAGGGGGTAAACTGTGTGGCTTGTGTGTTTCCCTGGAATCATGGGGGCTGACCCTTAATCTCAATACAAGAAGTTGCAAATAATTATTTATTATCAGACATAGGAAGTTAGGTCAACCATGCTTGGACTGATGTGAATTTAAGCTGTTTTTCAGGTTAGAAACTGTTGTGGACTACCTAAGCACTGATGTACGTTGCTCTGGATAAGAGCGTCAACTAATTGCCATAAATGTTTCAAAAACCTATTTGCAATCAGTAAGGCCTACAGCATAATGTACAGGTCCTCATACCCCTCAGACTCTTTGCTCTCCCCTTCAGTCTGATGAAAGATACTCTACAATGTCATCCAAGACGAACATGAACCGTTTCAGATCATCTCTTAAGACTTCAGTGGCTGAACCTCTGTGAAACGGCCGCATGAACATCAATCCAAAAGGTCTAGTAAGGTACTCTATATAAGCATTTGCAAAGACACTGTCTTGGGGTTCTGCCATCACTAAATATGACCTCTGACAACTGGTACCCCAAGCCATCACCGACTGCTTCAGCCATGCAGTTTGCAAGTTATAGTGTTGTTGTCATAGATAATATATTACACTGTGGCTACTGAAACCAGCACATATGGCTGTGAAAGTGACCTGATTCAGATTATCTGATTCAGATTATTTGTCAATTTGCTTGATTAAAAAAGGTGTGCACTTGTCAAGCCAAGTAACTTCAAATTGATTTCCATATCCCATCATTGTCCATAAAAGGTCATTCAATGCACCATACAGGAGTGGAATAAAAATAAAACTGAAAAAAATAAAATGAAAGACATAAAATACATTTGATTGTACAGTAATCTCTTTGGGCTCAGAGAAGGAACTGAATGCTCAACAATCATCCTAAATGGAACTTGCTGAGCTTCCAAACTCATAAACCCACCCTTATCCATTCATACTTAATCCTTCATAATCATAAATGCTGCAAAGTATTTAGCTTACGTTCGATGTATAAAGGATACATGTTGAACTGTAAACTTGAATTAAAAATACTGGAATTATCATTTGCATTTTTCGAAACTTACGCAGCTAGTAGTATTAGGATTATTAAATTTTTTTAATGGTATTTTCTTATTATTGTTATTTATTCTTAATGGTAATTGTAAATAGTAATACTCTTAACCTTTGAATGTTTAACAGAATTTTGTGAGGGAATCAGTATAAGTTTGTAAAAGGAGCAAGTGATGAACTTCTAAATCTATGCCAACATCATTCAAGTTCAAGGGAGCTACTCATACACAACTCTAAATAAAAATGGTTTTGTGCGTTCCGTGGCATTTTGCTAAAGTGCACGGTGCTGCCAATATCATTTAAGAAGAATAATTTCATTTCTATCTATAATAGTGCTGTAACATATTTCTGTCTGTTATATACACCAGTCAGCCACAACACATTAAAACCACTGACAGGTGAAATGAATGGTACTGATTATCTTATTGCAATGGCACCTGTCAAAGGAGTGCAATATATTAGGCAGCAAACAACAAGTCCATTATTGAAGGTGATGTGTTGGAAGCAAGAAAAAAATGGCAAGTGTAAGAATCTGAGGGATTTTCACATTAGGAAATTTGAACATGGTGAGCATTCATACCTGATCCCTCAAATGACTTTGTATAAATGCTTCATCAGAAAAGTCTCCTGTATTGTTAATAGTTCCTCACCCCACACAGACTCTTTGCACCTACTTGCAATCATAAGGCCTACAGCATAATATACAGACCCTCATAGCCCTTACACTCATTGCTCCCCTTACACTCATGAAATATAGATGAACACGTACCATTTCAGATCCTCTCTTAAGACTTCAGTGCCTGTACCACTGTAAAACAGCCGGTATGATCATCAATCCAAAAGGCCTAGCAAGGTACTCATAATGCTTGATCCATTCAGTCTGCGAGTTATATTGTTGTAGTCCGAGATAATATACTGTAATACACTATTCTTTACTATGAATCAGGACACGTCTATTATGAATGCAAAGATTCTTACTGTGACCCGATTCAGATGTACAAAATTTGTCAATTTGATTGATTATAAAGGGTGGACACTACCTTACTTGTAAAGTCAACTTTATTTCCATATCCCTTCACCATCCATTAAGGACACTCAATGCAGGAGGAGAACTAATTTACAGAAGTAGAATTAGAAGAAATACATAGAAAATTATACATTTGATTGTACAGAAATCTCAGAGAAACAACCGAATGCTCATCAACTGTCCTAAAATGATCCTGCCAAACTCATGAATTCACCCTTTTTCTGAGGGACAGTCTTATCATTTATACTTAATTTATACTTACCCACCTAATAATAAATCTCTCTGATAGACACATTCCTGAACAGGGACTGACACATTGCTGATCAGGGATTGGCTATAGTAAAAGGGTTAGTGGTTTCCTTGTAAATGAGTGGGCTGACCTTCCGGCCCTCAGTTTCAATATAAGTATTGCAACGAAAGGTTTTCCCGTCTTAAGAAGTCAGGACAATCATGCTTCAAAAGACCTGTTTTCTTGCAGGAAAAATCACAAGTATTTATCTTAAGTTCTATGTATAAAGGATACATTTCGAACTGTAAACTTGAATAAAAAATTTGGAATTATCAGCTGGGTTTTTTTAAACTTACACAGCTTGTAGCATTAGTGATATTTCATTTTTTTTATGCTATTTTCTTATTATTGTTATTTATTGTTAATGGTAATTGTGAATGGTATTTACTTGTAACTTTTGGTTGTTTAACAGAATTTTGTGAGGGAAGCAGTGTAAGGTTGTAAAAGGAACAAGTGATGAACTTCTCAGCCTATGGCAACATCACACAAGTTCAAGGAAGCTACTTGTCCACCACAACTGTTGGCAAGAATGTCATAGTCATTGCTTTTTATTTGTCCATAAACTACATTAACGGGACGCTTGTCCACAACTTCTTCAAGCATGAGATCTTCAATCAGAATCCTCGATATATCCTCTTCATCCACATGGTGGTGAACGACATGATCCAGCTAACTACTGCAGTAGTGCTTTACATCATTGCCAGCATCTTTTCTACAGTTAATGTCTCTTTCTGTTGTTTCCTAATAGTGATTGCGGTTTTCGCCACATCCAACACTCCTCTAAATCTGGCCTGCATGGCTGTGGAGCGCTACATTGCTATCTGCAACCCATTACGCCATGCTCAGATTTGTACCATCTGCAGAACGTATGTCCTAATAGTTGTGATTTGGTCCTTGGGTGCCGTCCCCATTCTCCCTGATCTGTTTGTCCTCCTTGCAACTGAACCTTTATCGTTCTTCCAATCGAAGGTCTACTGCGATCCAGTATATGTGTTCCGCTACCCATACTTTGTAGAGAAGACTAAAGCCTTAAATTTGATCTGTCTGTCCATTGTATGGCTCACTTTGGTCTACACCTACTTCAGGGTCCTGTTTGCTGCCAAAGCTTATGGTGCAGATGCCCGGAAGGCTCGCAGTACCATCCTCCTGCACGGGCTGCAGCTTCTGCTGTGCATGTTCACATACATTGCACCGCTACTCAACAGCTTGTTTGCTTCTCTCTTCCCCATGTTTGTAGATGATCTAAGATTCCCAGGTTACCTCTCTGTCCACATTTTGCCCAGATTGATAAGTCCTATTGTGTATGGTTTGAGGGACCAGATGTTCTGTGCCTATTTGAAAAAGCACTTCTTCTGCATTATGCAGCAAGAGAAGAGTCAACAAAAACACATCCCTCATAACTGACCTGCCACTTTGAACTTGTTATATAAATACAATTTAAAAGCAAATTGTTTAGAAAGCATAAACTTTGTATGTTTAATTGTATGTTTAATGTGTTTTGTTTTGTACATATCCTGTAATGTGTTGCTGGGATGCACACATGTGTTATAATAGAGATGTTAATATACTGTAAATATTGGTAAACAATTGTGTGTACAACAAGAGATGAGTCATGTTGTGAAGTTCATCATTTTATATGTAATTATTGCAAAGTATTTAGGTCAGTAGGTAAAATCATAGAGCCCACAACCTATAGCATGTATTTTTGTTGTTGTTGTTTTCATTAAGACATTGATTTTGACTTCAAAACAACAACTGCCAGGCTACTGAATGGACCTACTATTGGGAAACTTAGAGTTTGATGCTAGTTGGGTTGGACATTTGTTAGTAAACAAATCCTGCTGAGCTGTCCTTTGTGGTAATGGCAGTTTGAAAAGATGTAGGGGAACTTTACATGACTCAGAGGAAGCACATGCTAACTTTCATCCTTCATCTAGCTTTGGTGGTATCATGTCATTGGAGGTGTCCCACCTAGTGGGTGGATTTGGCCACAACTAAATTGGGCAAAAGTTGAAAAAAATATTCAATTACTAAATTTAAAAAAATGGTTTTGTGTGTTCCATGATATTTTGCTAAAGTGCATGGTGCTGCCAATGCCTGCTAAAAAAACAATTTAATTTACATTATAGTGCTGTAATATATTTCTGTCTGTTATATACACCAGTCAGCCACAACACATTAAAACCACTGACAGGAGAAGTGAATGGTACTGATTATCTTATTGCAATGGCACCTGTCAAAGGGGTGCAATATATTAGGCAGCAAATAACAAGTCCATTATTGAAGGTGATGGCAAGTGTAAGAATCTGAGAGATTTTCACATTAGGAAATTGGAACATGGTAAGCATTCATACCTGATTCCTCAAATGACTTTGTGTAAATGCTTCATCAGAAAAGTCTCCTGTATTGTTAATAGTTCCTCACCCCACACAGAGTCTTTGCACCCCTTCTGCCCGTGAAAGGTACTGCATCCATAAATCTTAGTGAGACGCTCAGCATAGCTGATCAGGGTTTGGCTATGGAAAAGGGGGAAACTGTGTTTCGTTTATGTTTCCCTGGAATCATGGGGGCTGACCCTCAGTTTCTTAATTTCAATATAATCAGTCACAAATAAATGTTTTCCTTTTGAGCAGACGTAGGGAGTTATGTTTCAAAAGACCTACTTGCAATCAGTAAGGCCTACAGCATAATATACAGGTCCTCATATCCCTTAGACTCTTTGCTTTCCTTCTGTCTGATGAAATATACTCTACAATGTGCTCCAACATGTACCATTTCAGATCCTCTCTTAAGACTTCAGTGGCTGAACCTCTGCTTGTGTGCTGGAATCGAGTGGGCTGACACTCTGGCCCAGAACTCTATATAAGCATTTGCAAAGACACTGAGTTCTGCCATCACTAAATATGACTTCTGACAACGGGTACCGCAAGCCATCACAGACTGCTTGAGCCATTCAGTCTTCAAGTTATAGTGTTGTAGTCAGAGATAATATAATAGACTTTTGCTACATAGTGAACATAATACACTGTTACTTACTGTGAAACCAGGACATATGGCCATTACAAATACAAACATTCTTACTGTGAAAGTGTGCACTACCTTACTTGTCAAGTCAAGTAACTTCAAATGTATTTCCACATCCCATCATCATCCATAAAGGTCAGAATAAAACAAAAGTACATTTGATTGTACAGAAATCTATTTGGGCTCAGAGAAAGAACTGAATGCTCAACAATTGTCCTAAATTGAACTTGCTGAGCTTCCAAACTCATAAACGCACCCTTATCCAGAGGCACAGCCTTATCATTCATACTCAATCTTACGTAATCATAAATGCCATGACTATGATATTCTTGGCAATGGTTGTGGTGTATGAGTTGCTCCCTTGAACTAGAGTGATGTTGCCATTGATTGAGAAGGTAATTGCTTGCTCCTTTTACAAAATTAAATGGCTTACCTCATAAAATTCTGTCAAACAATCAAAAGTTAATAGCAATTACCATTAACACTAAATAACAATAAGAAAACAACAAAAAACTATTATCACTAATACTAACAAGTGATAAATGTGATAAAAACCAAGTTTTCGAAATGCAGTTCGAAATGTATCCTTTAAACATTGAAGATAAATAATGATTTTTCCTGCAAGAAAATACAGGTGTTTTGAAGCATGGTTGTCCTGACCTCTTAAGACAGGATACCCCTTCGTTGCAATACTTATATTGAATCTGAGGACCAGAGGGTCAGTCCATTCAATTATAAGGATGTCCCTGCAATTATAAGGATGTCCATCCAATCCCTGCAATGTGTCAGTCCCCATTCAGAAATCTGCAACCCATTACGCCATGCTCAGATCTGTACCATCTGCAGAACATATGTCCTAATTGGTGTGATTTGGGTATCAACATAGAGCCCACAACTTATAGCATGTATTTTTTTATTTATTTAATTCATTTATTTTCACAAAGACACTGATTTTGACTTCAAAACAACAAATGGCAGGTTCCCTAGTGAACCTAGGGAGGCAGGAGGTCGATGGTGCAGTCTTACGGTCTGTATGCTAGCATGAGCTGGGCCTTTTGCTTGCTGAACACCTCCTTGAAGTCTCATTACCCAAGTCACATCTGGCACACTGGGGGGCACTGGCTTGTGGTTATTAAAATGACCCCTTATAGTCGCACAAGAACACAGCACACAGCGTGAACAGTGTGAAATTCTGTCTCTGCGTTTAATTCATTAACCAAGTGAAGCAGTGGGCTGCCAACAACACAGCTCCTGGGGTCTCAGGGTATGGGTATCATACATTGCTCAAAGGGACCTCAATGGTGCCACAAGCAGTCCTGGGATTTGAACCCACAACTTTCTGATTGCAGAGGCAGCTGGTGGCCTAGTAGTTAGGGGGTTTGCGCTGCAATCAAGAAGTCGTACCATCCCCACACACTGCTCCCTGGGCGCTGTGTTCCTGTCTGTCCGCTGCTTTACTTGATGAATGGGTTAAATGCAGAGAAAGAATTTAGTGCTGTTCACACTCTGTGCTGTAGTGTGTTCACATATGACAGAATGATCACTTTCACTATGAACTATCTAACCACTAGGCCACCAGCTGCCCCATAGAAGACCAGTTAAAGTGAGGCCACCAAGGGGACATCAAATTTTATGCTGCCGCTGAGTCAACACACACGGAGGATTCTTCATGTAGGAGAAGACAGCACTGAATGTGAATTGTTTTGCATTTTTCAAAAGCAAGTGACAGAAAAAACACACACCTCCTAAATAAATTGCCCCAGTGAACTTGCCAATAGTGGCACTTGTAATTAATAATGCTTTACAATCAACAAACTGTTTGGAAAACTATATATTTTTGTCCTTTGTGTGTTACTTAGTACAATGGCAAAAAAAGTATGACCTTTTGGAATTTCAAAGTTTTCCAAGTCCAAGTCAACAATACTGACAAATATACACTCACCTAAAGGATTATTAGGAACACCATACTAATACGGTGTTTGACCCCCTTTCGCCTTCAGAACTGCC
>JBBJLR010126154.1:0-18274 GCA_037577145.1 Brachypetersius gabonensis | reverse complement strand
AACCCCGTTTCCCTTTAACATGTCCTTGTGTTCCGGTTCCCTATCCTTTCACGCCACGGTCCCCATGCATACCGTGACAAGTATAGTGTTTTCATGATCTCACAATATTCAACTGCCTCTTTGAATACATAATGCAATGTGTAATGTGGGCTAATAATGCAGAGAAACAAATGAACTACAGTCTATAACTGCAAAGTACAAAGCGCACCTCTATGGTCAGTTTGCAGTGGATAAAATGGCAGTAAACAGTGAGTTTAGATACAAATAACTCATCAGTGAGTAACAACAATTTAATCACTTTTTTTTTTACACATTTTCACAGCAAATCATCCTAGAAATCATCTGAACTCAGTTGAGGTTTGGATTGGTAAGGTCATGTTGGAATCCTTTTATATGATTTATGTGGTTTCACAATTGAAAACAGTGACTGTGACTTTCTGAGTGGTAAAAATGTGCACCTATATCCCTCACAGCGTGATAATCTACTGCTTTTTTGGAACCAGATAGAATGAGAGACGCTAAGTAATAATGAATACCTTCATAAAAAGATGGGATGTGGAGATTAATGGTTGTTTCTGGTTATTGGTTATTTCCATAACCTAAACACAGATATGCATGGAAATAACTGTTTTACTCCACGTTTGCCTGTGCATGTAAACAAGCTTAGGGCAAATTTGCTGGTGACCCTGAGAAAGCCACAGAAACACATCTCTCTCCCATAGTCTCTCTATCTCTCTCACTCACTCATTCCATTTTTGGTAGAGTAGCAGTAGCACCCCTGGTTAAATATGGCTTAAAGAAGGCTTAGTTTTTTGTCTCTGCTCAGATACAAGAGACAAAATAGAAAAGTATCAAAAGTATTTAGTATGATTATATATCCTGATGAACAGCTTAAGAACACCTTTGTTGCTACACAGATTTAAACTAGCTTATATCAGCTTCACTTTCACTTTGACACACTTTTACTTTCTACACTAAATCAAAACAGTTGGTTTGCACGAAATTTACCCGATTAAAAATTTACCTGATTCATCATTTCGCATTGAATACAACATATTATAGAGTTAAATCTTTCGGTAGTAATTCATTTTTGCTGAATAGTTTGCCTTGAATCTCCAACACAGTAGAAGGAAAAAACATCCTTAAAATGTAGGTCATTCTAGATTTGGTCAGAATTGGTTTATTATATGGTTTTCACACAATCTAAAAGTCAAATGTTGTAAAAAAGATTTTGTGTTAATGTAATATATTTTTCAATCTGCATTATGTAAACAATTGTAAATGAATTCAGTGCAACACATGCACTGTAGATTAAATGTGTTCTGAGAAATGATTGGTTTGCTTCAGTTTTGGATATTTTCAGGAATGGGAAAACCTTTTTTACTATAGGAGTATTTTTCTTAAATAAATAAGTAACAAAGAATAAAAATGTTACTTTTACAATAGTATAATTTTGAAAAATGAATAACTATTCTTTTTTACTATAATGTTTTTGGAAACAAATTAAGTGACTGTTTGAAATATATAGTAGGTAATGTGAAATGAGACACTTTTACATCTAAACTTTTCTTTATTTAAGCATTAAAGATATAAATCTCATCACATTCATTGACACTGTGTGTGAGAGTATTTGAACAAGTGATAAACACAGGGAATCCCACTCAGAGCAAAAAAGAAATCCTGACTTTTATCATAGTCGATATAGATAAATAAAGTGTGGCGGCCAGTAAACACAGGTGTGTTATTTGGTTTCTGTGCACTAGCCTCTGCTATTTTACTTCTTTCAAACATTTAAAAACACCCTCCTCAAGTATTACTCTCCCCTAGATCTTCCCACCTTCAGGTTCCATCATCAGAAGGTGATTTTTTCCCAGTTATCAAACTGGAATCCCTCAATCTAGCCACTATAGTGGCACCGCTGTAAGAGGTGGGTAGGTTTACAGAAAAGGAAGCAACGTTTTTTAATTTTTTTTTTCATTTTGATCACAGCACCCTTAAAGCCTTTTCAATATGACTGAAAAAGGTAAAACCCTTTTTGCTCTGTATTCAGATGTAGTAGCTCCTTCAGTATGAACTTGCTTCATTAATATTCAGCTGGATATTTATGATGTTTGCTCTGATACAGGCTATCAATTAGCTCAGGTTATCCTCAGATCACCGCTGCTTTTAGTATAACGACACAATGATCCAGCTTCCACTCACCTCCACACTACGCCCCACCAAGCTGCAGAAAGTACAATGAAAAGACTCCAAAATGGAACTATTAGGAACAGACCCTGTACTTATGTACAATAAGAAACTGTATGCACTTCATTACTCTCCTGCCCTGTTTCACACAGACGGATGTTGATGGGCCAGGCAGAACCTGCAGTGAGGGAGACACACTTGCAGATAGCTTGTGGCCTTAGCGACTGTAACTGGGTTGTTGTTTACATCAACAGTGGAGCTCCGGGACTTAAAGTGGTGTGCGGCTCGGGCCCCGAGCGCCGCTATATTTATCTCTACAGAGAGAGAGCAGCTGCCCTACACACACAAGCTCTCCTCACACGATCCCAGGAGTGCATCACCCCCAACACATTTTCACTCTTCTATAAAGTTTGGAATCAATAACTACTTCAACCTGAGATAACAGGACATAATCGTTCCAAAACTATGCTTTACAAAAGTAGAAAGCTGAGAGGAAATGAACATTTTTGGAGCTGTAGAGCAGGGGTGTGGAACTACAGTACTGGAGGGTCGTGGTCAAGCACCTTTTGGTGAACAGAAACAGTTAATTGTCAGGTTTAGTGAACGTGTTTGAGGAGGAGAGTCATAACTGTGCTGGACACCGGCCCTCCAGGACCGGAGCGTGTCACCCCTGCTGTAGATGATTCCATAATCATGAGATTGCAGTCTCTTTTCATTTGGACAGTACATTGCACTGCTCAGTCTGATGAAACGTAGTAAATGGGGTAAGATTTGGACCAAGGCGAGGGTTGGTATCAGGTTTTGTGTTGAGAGATTAAGAATAAGGTTCAAGGTTCAAGGTTACTTTAATGTCATCAGCAGCTGTGAACACAGTGATATGAGATGTTTCTCCATGGATTTAGCGACATACAACATTCAACCGTGTGCAGGTTACAGCAAAAAGACAATATATAGACAGCAAATAGACATTTAAGAGCCAGGTTTTAAGTTAGCAAAACTTTAAGGAATCAAATGTACACAGTTTTCCAGTCACCCCACACGTAGCCAATCAGAGGACACCTTTAATGTCCAAATTAAGCTTCAGTTTAGAACTGCAGCTGCAAGGATAATGTTGGTAAAAAAAAAAAAGAAACTACTTGAAGATGTCACCCAAATTGTTTCTGAAAAATAATGTCACCAGAACTTCTCTCAAACCACATCCAGATCGACGTCAAGGTGGTGCACACTTATGAGTGTGGTTTAGAACTAGTGTATGTCTGACTTATTGTGACCTATAAAACCACCACTATAGGCAGTCATTGCACACAACAACAGGTATTCACAAAGCAGTTGTAAATTAGATTACTAAACCACATCCGCAAGTCTGTATGACTGTAATGGCAACCTGGAGGCAGTTTGAGAAGATTTAGAGAAGTTTTGGTGACATATTTTTAAAGAAATTAGTTGAACTAATTGGGTAACAACTGAGTTCTACTGTGTTTTGGCAGTCTTGGACTAACAGAGGAATAATTTGGACACCGAACATCTTGACTGATCAACTACATCTATGGTGGAAAAATGTTCCTTTAAAGAGACTGTTCCTTAAAATAGAATCTAAATGACTGAGTGTGTGGTTCGATGTAAGTATGGGCAATTATTGAGGTAAACATTTTTTTAAACGACTATAAACAGAAAATTGTTTAATGATGTCTAAACAAAATATGACATGAAATGTGACGTGTGCAAAAGACATGGCACATGTTACATTTCTGTTTCAATTTAGAAGTTGAAATGATAAATAATACAGGGTAATCTATTTATAATCTTTCTCTCAGCTTATTAAAATTCATAATATAACACTCTTGCTCCTCCCTTTCTCTTTCTCTACTCGTCTTCATTATCTCTTCGCCACAAATTCCCGTATTCAAACCACACGCCAAAGTCAACCTTCCACTGAACACTGAATTTCTTCCAAAAGCAGCATGTGTGTCAGGTGTGTTACCAAAGAGCCTAATGGCACAAACACCCTCTGTTTATTATGCAAAGCAGCATGGTGCTCTGGCCTCAGGGCTGGGTTTGGATGCCTGCGTACTCACTCTGTCTTCACACCACTGAAACATGGCTGCTAGCATCCGCATTAGCCCTGCTGGAACCTCCAGCTGAATGTTAAATGGACGTTGTGCCCTTTAAATTGACCTATTTTTGAAGGTCCGAAGGTCTGTAAGGCCTAAAATATCCATCCTTTTGGTCAATAACATGAACACATTATGATATGTACACTGCACTGAAGTGTTACATTTGGCTGATGTGTGTACCAATCTGTAGAAAACATTATTGTTAAAAAGAGAATTTTACTCACTTAATTTTCCATATTAGATCTAGTCTTTTGATAATGAGACTGGTTTTAATGAAACAATAGAACATTCTAAATGGGTTGTGAAGAGATACATGAAAATTAATTATACACAAAACTCTAAGGGCATGTTGATCCAACACTTTGTCTGAAATGGGCCAAAATAACTGGCTCAGACATCAGAAAACGCTATCACATAAATGCTTCACTGAATTTTGAGACAGATGTGTCAAGACACAAGTAACATGCATGGGTAGCAGGGCTCTGTCTCAAACGGCTCCCTGCTCCCTACTCCCTACACAGTGAACAACGAAGAAATTTAAATACAGCCTTCTGCAGCCGAATAATGTCAAATATGTCCAACGGAAAGCCACTGGCAATTCAGCCATGTACAAGTTGTGTAGAAATTGGAATTTTATAACTTACATAACACTCTATAGAGCAAGTAAGATTCTAGACAAATGTAACAGTTTAGTTGTGTAAAAGAGGGAAAAAGGAAATATTGTATTGGTAGCAGTATCAGTGTTGGTATCAAACAAGTGGTTTTGACCCACCATATTTGCCATCAAAGCTCTTTTAACTATGTTAAAACATTTGTTTTAAATGCCTAATAAGATTTCAGCAGTTCCAGGTAATGAATAAATGAATTAATTTGGTACAAATGAACATTTGCATTGTAAACATTTACTCATGCAGAATTAGAGGCATTGCCCTTTAAATGAATAGTCTTTTGCATGCCTGAATAAAATGGAAGAATTTACAAGGTTGAGAATGAGTAAGAGTGTTCTCTAAGACAAGGCCATGGGGTGGTGGCAGGTTTAGCTCATTTGCATCTGAAATAATTTGCACATCTTGTCAATGTCAATGCCTTTTACCTCCATTTCTTCACACTGTTTAAAAACTCCAGCTATGCTTCACGCTCTACTTTTTACATTTTATGTACATTTTAAAGGCGATTGGGCGAATCAAATTGGACCAAAATCAACAGAAATAAAGTCTTGCTACATTAACACACATTAAAGTTGACTTTTGTTCTTCTCCTATGAACTTTGGACTTATGAAATGTCAAATAACTATTTTTTTCTCTTAAGGAGAAACTTGGGCCAGATTCACACTTATTTATAAGCACTATTTGGCGCGTCGACACTGCAGACCTCCGAAAACTGTGACACATTATACTATATAAAAACAAGCGTGACCCGGCAGATACCCAAAGACTTTCAACACTCACACAGACACACACTCATATAAACACACATAAGGACATCACACATAAGCCATCCATCTTCTCTTGACCTCAAGTGTCTTACCTACTGCTCAAAGTGTCCAACAATGTTTTCCTCTGTTTTAAGGCCAGGCCAGGTGCAGATGTGACTCTTCCTCAGTCTTTCTGTCTCTCTCTCTGTCCTTAATGGGCCAGCCTGGTCCCGTGTGGTCTGGAGGTGTTGTTCAATGGACTCTCTCTCCCTGTTCGTCTCTCTCTCTCTAGGTTGCAGAGTGGCAAAGGGATTCCTCTCATATCTGGGATTTGTTCTCCCTATAAATAGCAGTCTGATACACGCTGCTTTCTATCCATGCTGACCACCCTCTCATCACAGCCACTCTTTCATACACTCGCTCTATTTAACCCACACTATGAAAAGTTAGCTATCTACCTTCTATAAAAGCTTACACCAGTCTCACATTCATGTGAAATCCCACAGAAAAATGAAATATATCACAATATGTACTGAAATGTTACTCATATAGTCAGTAATAGTCATATAAACATAAACTTTACTGCTTGAACAGTGTAAATTCATTCACACAAGTGAAGCTCTCTGGAACTCATTCATATTTTCTGATGAAAAAGTTCACTTTCAGTTTTACTTAAAGGGCCCATACAATTGAAAGCTTTCTCTGTTACAGCTAAAACAGCTAAATTTGGTTCATTCAGTCTTTATATGGAAACTCAGCAGGAAACAGCGTGTCTTGAATTCCTTGTTTTGTGACCTCACAAAAAAAAGTAAATTTACATACAATCACATATTCAGCCTACAGCCATTTAGCTTTATCCATTCACACTGAAGTTACACATAATAGTATTGCAGCCCACACTCCTTATTGATATGGGGCAACCTGTCACACAACCAATCAGAATAAAAGTTATTTTAAAGGCACTGTCTTAAATATCTGTCTTAAAGACACAGTAACAAAAATTGTCTATTTAATTCATAATGAGTTTTTAAATGTAAATTTCATAAAATGTATCATTTATTAAAATAAAAAAAAAATGCAATTTGGTTTTTATATAGTTTTGAAATATAAACCTACACATATAACACCTCTTACATTTAAAGAACAATTTAAAAAGCAAGACAAAAGTCAGATGTGGGGCCTTTAAGCCATTGACCCTCTGATGCACTGATATAAGGCCACACATGCAAATCCTATTTGTCATATTTCCAGTAGTATAATACAGTACATTTGATTAAACATGAACATCAGCTTACACGTAAGCAGAAAATGACCCAGCAATCATTAAATTGCCGCTCGTCCTATGAATACATGCACTATGAGTATATTTAGCAAGTTATAACCTAGATCAAAATGGCCTCGATGTAGATGGTACATGGGAAGCGTAATGAGGAAAATGGAGCAATTCCTTAAACACTAGTAACTCCACCTCACTGAAAAATCTGACAGTCATCTATGGTGATATTTTAAGCTAACAAGCTAATGCAGATTGTAGTGAATGCATGAAGCCCCCAGCTGTTTGGAGTCAGAGAAGCGTCGAAAGCCTCGACCCCTTGAAGTTTACCTGCGGTGATGTCAAAGCAAGGTCCACACTACGTTCCTTGCTGTGGAAATGCAAAACATCACTTCCTTCTCTGGCCTCTCTCAGGTCCTCTCCTGCTCACCAGCCTCACTCAGAGAAGCTCAGTAAGGCTCAGTCCTTATTAAGATCCTGACCCAATTTAAGCTCTGGCATGTGGAGTTTAAATTGCCCAGGGAACCGTCTGATTGGCTCACGGTTTGACATGACAACCCGTTCCCAGTGGTACCACTACTGCCAGTCAACAACACTCTCAGGCCCATAACTGGGCTGGTTTCAGATGACCATAGAACTAGCACAAACAAGCCAGGGGGGTATTTAACAAAGTAATTAGCCAAAATCAAGCCACTTAAACTAAGCCCAAAGCTGACAAGCCTGATAACATTTTTTTCTGAAAAAAAGCAACTGGATCCCTATTTGAAAAGCTAGCTTGCTCAAAAATCCACATTAATCATCAGTGATCTCAACTCATTTAAAGCTGAAAAGAAAAATATAGCATATATATAGCCTCACATAAATGAAGGAATTGCTCTTCACATGCAAAAGATTTGCTGAAGAACCTTGCAGGTCTTTCTTTAGAAAGCATTGCTGTAAAGTACTGCCAATGTGATAAACGTAGCCAAATACATTCAGAAACGAAAATGGTGATGATGGAAACTAGAGTGGTTTAATGGAAAAAAGTGCAGTTCTTGAGAAATGTCCCATGTCAGAACTGTTCACAGAACTGTTTTACATTTTTATTGACCCTAAAACTCCCACACAAAACATTATTACAGAAAATGATGGCAGGCCTTTCACCCTAAAATGTGTTTTCATTCAATTATTCAAGGTGCAAGGGTCCATACAGCATGTTGTGGGGACAAAACGGTCCCAAAATACCACTGTTTTACCATTTTTAACATTACTTAAATACACACAGACGACATGTGTGGTTTTGGATAGTAAACACAGTGGCTGTAAGTTTTACTGTAGAACGCATGATTTTCACATCAGAACACTGAATGAATTTCTTAAATGACTGATTGGTGCAAAAATACTCAACAATTCCCATTTAAGTTTTAAATGTAATTAAACTGCAATTATGTAACTGAGTTACATAATTACCAATAATAACTTTTCCTAGAGTCATTCATACAGCCCTGAACCATTTAGGAGCCAGTATTGTTTTAAGAAAATTGTATGTCCAGACCATGCCCTTTGGTGTAAAGACCTGTTGGTGTTAAAGTTCCTTACCTGAGAGAGGCTGGTGTGTGGACAGGCACTCTTCTGAGTTCCTCTCTCTGTCTGACCTTTACAGGTTACTGAGCATCTCCACGCAGACAGCAGGTCTATGCAAATCCAGCACTCCGCCTCCATCTGGCACGGCATAAAATGGAGTAATTTAGAGGCAATGGCGATTTTGTACACTAACCAGTGGCAGTTTCAGTTTATTTGCACATTCTGTCACTGTCATGGGAAAAACTTGATTTTCTCACACCGTTTAAAAACTCCAGCTAATCTTCACACTCTACTTTTGACATTTTATGAACATTTTAATGATGAATGGGCCAAACAAAATGGGTCCAAAATCAACTGAAATAAAATCTCACAACATTAACACACATGTAAGTTTACTTTTGTCCTCCCATGAACTTTGGACTATTGAAATGTCTATATATATATTTTTTTTTTCTTAACAAGTAACATTTCTTCTTGACACTCCAGAGCAGCAGCGAGCCTCCCGTACATCTGTCATGATCTCACCAGCCACCGTGGACAGCCAGGGCACAGCCAGCAGAAAAACACTTGGTGCGGCTCATGCAAATGACAAAGTACAGAGAGAACAGGGGAAGAGGAGGCCTAACTGTAGCCCTTTACAGATGAACTGACTTGGTGACCTTACATAATACACCAGCCTCCTCTCATGTCCCCGTAATTACAGGTTATCTAGAACACCTATCTTAGATAATGTCTCTTTTCATAATGCCCACTTGCCTGAAGGGTCCTCCTCGTTTCATCCTGACACGCCCAGTTGTCCAGCCAGCCAGGTTTTGTTCCTGCATGCAGCGATCTGATGGTTCTTATCATCGCATTCATAATCCCAACATTTAGACCCAGTCACCACTCTTCATTTGAGACTCACCAGTTTTACACTACTTTCACCTGCAGCACTCCCTCTCATCCTGTGTGACCTTTCACAACGTGAGCAATTCCTGTTTCCTTCATTTGCCTAGATATTACGTTAGGATTACATGTTAAATCTCCCTTTGTCCTTGTAATTCTCAGCAAAAATTTACATATGGACCTGTGTTTCTGCCTTTGACAAGAAATAAAAGAAACAACAAGGTCAAGTTTACAACATCACAGTAAAAGCGTGTTTAGGGCTAACATTAATGGGCATTAACATGAGCATTAACATTCATTAACATTAATGGGCCTAGAAGTTCAAAATGGAGATGAAAAAAAATGGTACCTTTACACTTTGTGAAGTAAATGTGTATTATTTTGACTTTGACTGACAGACTGACTGTACATGAAAAAAAAAAAAATTACTAAAGGCCCATGCTTTTGATGACTGTTCTGTTTAGTTCTGTACGATGCCAAAACATAAGGATTAAAAGAACATTTAACAGTATCAAAACTATCATTGATAGATAGACAGATACACACCGCGTTCGTGTCGTCAACACTGTGAAGAAATCCATATCAGTAAATTTATTTACAGTTAAAATGTGTAATTCCCCTTTAAATCTTGAATCGATTTCTCTGGGATCCATTATCACTGATCCTCCGCAGCATGTCTGGATCGACTCGTACTGGAGTGGGTGTAAACACGGAAGTTGTAGCTCCAGTGTGTGGATGTGCGTGTGTGGGGGGGGTTCTGTGTGTGTTCTGTGTGTTTTAGGGCTATTGTTTTCTACTGTTTTTGTCCATAATGTGCTCCTGGTTTCTGTGAGCTGCTGAAGAGGTGATGATCCCCATCCCGGTGGTGGTGTGTGTGCTGGGGGGCTGGTGTGCTGTGTACCTCCTGGACACGGTGCTCAGGGTACAGTAAACATTCATCACTGTTTCAGGGATAAACACACATCATTCACACTTTAATGATCAACATTTTCATACAGACCCCGACCAAACAAAAAGAACCAAAAATATGAGGGGTGTGTGTCTTGATACCACTGACTTAATGCCTTCAGGAGTCTTTATTGTACAGAAATTACTTTACACCATCACACTGTCAGGGCTGGATCATTTCGCTTGTGTGAATGTATGTATGCGGTACAGTTGCTCGGTAGCAGCAGAAACA
The DNA here is from genome assembly GCA_037577145.1 of Brachypetersius gabonensis. Classification (NCBI taxonomy): domain Eukaryota; kingdom Metazoa; phylum Chordata; class Actinopteri; order Characiformes; family Alestidae; genus Brachypetersius; species Brachypetersius gabonensis. The sequence continues at coordinate 7,657 of JBBJLR010126154.1, read as the reverse complement.
GTAATAATGAACGAGAACAAATGCAGACTTCATACAGTAATCTTTTACCTGAATAATTCCAAAAAATGTTGCACATAAAATAAATATTTCGCACGAGAGAAATATTGTACACAAGATGGAACCGAACATTCTGGTGAAGTCTGGTGAATTTTGTAACCTTTCTCCTCTGCACTTTGGACTCAAACAGTGTGAAACCTCTGTGAAAGCCCTGTACTGCGGCAGCTCCTAATCACGACGCTTATTATATAAGGATGAAGTGAGGTTGCTAGCGACTAAACTGCTAAAATGGTTGTAATCGAACAGAACATAATATCATAATATAAAAGAAAAGAACAAACTGAGCCTTGGTACAGAAGGAGCAGCTCAGACAGACTAGAGAAACTTACTTTGCTGCTTTCTTTTTTCTGAATATTTTTGGCCCAACATTAAATGATGAGGAAAATAATTTGTAAAAATTGTACAAGTTTAAAATAGCCTCAATAATTTCAGTTTTTTTAAAATGATCAAACCACATCACAAACGTAATTTTAGGAGTGAGCAATTTGGCAAACTATAATATCACCTTGCATCAAGACCTTTTCATGATGCACATAATGAATCAGGATATTAAGCCTTTTTTGAAAATAACAACCGGTCAATATTAGGGCCACATTTAAAATTCCTATTAAAATATAAACACAGACTGCACTGAAGTAAGTCCAGCTAATGTTGATTTGAAAAATGCACCTTTCACTGTCCTTAAGTACTGACGCTGAACCATGTTCAGCTGAATATTGTCGTTTTCATCACCTCCTTTCTCATATTCCATTTTAAAATAGGCTTGTGTGGTTTAATGTTGTTTTTATTCATTTATTCAGCAGTCCTCCACCTCTGTAAAGAGCTCCTATGAGTCGTGGCTCTCAGCTAATGGCCTCACGTTGTCGCCTTTCCATATCCGCTGGCACACCAGTCTCTTCAACCGCCTCTTTGCCAGATGTGCACATTTCAACCCCTACTTCCTTTACATATGGTATGTGCTTTTGTGTCACATTTGCAATTGAAGTGAACCTCACGTTGTGTGGATGTGGATGTATGTGCATGTTACTACCTTATATCCAATTTAAGATTGTTACTTAATGCATTCACACACCTTCAATACTTTCAGAACTTTCTTTTCTAGTCTACTTACTACGCCCTCTGCTTGATGTCCACCTTGGGGTTTAACTATGCTCCTTTAGCTATGTTGGCCTCCATCTTTAGAATTCCCTCCCTCGAGATATCCGTGGCATGTTCATTATTGGTTTTATTTGTATTTTTGTATCATTAATTTTATACTGTAAAGTTGCTACCTACTGCTACCTGTCTCTAAGGTGTTCTTACGTTTCTTGAATGATACCTTTAAAGAAAATTAATAATAATAATAATACAAAGACCGTTTGTGAGTATTACACAATATCGCAGGGCTGAAGTTGCCGTTTTGCTTTTTTTTAAGTCCCCTGTCCATGGAACACCTTGAAAACGTGTTTCTCCGTTTTATAACACTCTGCACTTTACAGTTCTACATCTTAATAGTGAGTTTGCATGCTGCAGGTTCAGTGCTGGGATGGTGTTTGGAGTCGTGGCCATGTTTGGCTCTGTAGTGCTGCTGAGCAAAACTCTGATGCAGACTCTGTCTCAGATGATGGCTGAAACTCCTGAAGGTTCCCATGAGCAAGTGCTGCAGGTTGTGGTGAGTATAAATGTGTAGGAGGTTCAGAGTTTTTCTTTTTGGGCTTCACACAACAAATTCATACAGCTTTCCCCTTAGCCAAAGCGTCAGTCAACAAAGACATGTTTGATGTCCAGAGTATACTCTTTCAGTTTTGCACTGGAGCTACGAGGCTAATAAAGCGAGTACTACACCAAGAATTATTAGCTTGCCTTAAACCATTTCAGGTTTTTAAGCACTTTAAACCATTTCAGGTTTCTCTTAGCAATGGTATATGGGCAAAAGTATGTGGGCACCCTACCAACACATACAGTCACTTACAGTCACTTACAAAAATGAACAGTCTCTCATTTTATAAAAGTTATAAATTAGTTTGCATTTCATTGAAATAAATATTTGATTCCCAAGCAAAATATGACTTAGAATTGGGTGGAGAAACCCTTGTTGGTGAGCACAGCAGTGATGGTGACCAGGTTTTCACACAAATCAGGAGGGATTTTGGCCCACTGCTCTTTACAGAAACTCTTTAATCCTTTAGGTTTCTTGGCTCAAAGCTTCAGCTCCTCCACAGATTTTCTGTAGGATTGAGGTCTGAAGACTGGCTAGGCCACTCCAGGACTTTATTGTGCTTCTTCTTTAGCCACTCCTTTGCTAACTTGGCAGTATGTTTTGGGTCATTGTCATGTTGGAAGACCATCCACAACCCAGGTTCAGCATTCTGGCTGACGGAAGGAGGTTCTCATCCCAAGATTTTATGGCTCCATCAATTGGCCCCTCAATGCGGTGAAGTCATCCTGTACCCTTAGAAGAAGTCATTCTCAGTCCTTTCTCTTTCTCCTAACACGGCAGGAAGAGTTGATGCCAGAGAGCTCCATTTTGGTCTTATCTGACCACAGCACTTTCTCCCAAGCCTTCTCTGAGTCATTTAGATGTTCACTGGCAAACTTAAGATTGCCTGTGTATGTGTCTTCTCGAGCAGGGGGACCTTGCAGGCACTGCAAGATTTCAGTCCATTATGATGTACTGTGTTACCAATAGTACATGTACTGTGTCCCCCTGCTCGAGAAGACACATAGTGACTGTGGTCCCAACTGCCTTCAGATCATCATCTTGTGTAGTTCTGGGCTGATCTTTCACCTTTCTCATAACCGTCCTGCCCCCATGAGGCAAGTTACTGCATGGGTGGCGGTAGCTCAGTGGGTAGGATACTTGCCTCCGGACCAAGAGGTCATGGGTTCGATTCCTACCTTCAGCACCACCATTGGGTTCCTGAGCAAGACCCTTAACCCCAAGTTGCTCCAGGGAGACTGTCCTCTGTAGTTAGAGAATGAAAGTCGCTTTGGATAAAAGCATCAGCTAAATGCCATAAATGTAAATGGAGCTCCAGACTGAGGGCAGTTGATGGGCATTTTATATTTCTTCCATTTCCGAATAATCACACCAGTAGTTCACCTTCTCACTGAGCTTTTTGCTGATGGTCTTGTAACCCATTCCAGCCTCATGCAAGTCTACAATCTTGTCCCTGACGTCCTTTAACAGCTCTTGGGTCTTGCCCATGTTGGTGGGAAGGTTGGAATGGAAGAAACTGATTCTGTGGACAGGTGTGCTTTATACACATAACATGTTAAGATCAGGAGAATCTAACTGATAGATTGATTATAATCTGTGCAAAATGGACACACAGCTAGTCTGTGGGAGGCAGAAGTCTGGCCGAGTTGTAGGGGATCAAATACTTATTTCACTCAATGACTTGCAAATCAGTTTATAACTTTTATGTAGCATGTTTTTTCTTAATGTTTGGTTAATATTCTGTCTCTCCATTAAAATGAAAGTACCTCATAAATTAGAGACTGTTGAATATGAATATGACTTTGCTGAACAAGCTATTCCAAGTCCATGGCCATAAATGTGTGGCTGTATCAGCTTCCAGCCTTCTGGACATGCTTTTCATTGGTGTCTACTCAGGAATACTTTCACTGTAGAGGCACTGAGTTTGGACAGGAAGGCTGGATTCACAATGAGAATTCGAATTCAGTCGTGCAGTAACACAGTCATCTTTAAACTTACCCAGATTTCGTCTATGCTTCAGAGTCAAGTGCTTGCTTTGCGCCACCTGCAGTTGACTTTTACCATCGGATTACACTTGCATACTCTAGATCATGTTTGAACTTGAAATGTTTATTTTAAGATGTTTTTCCTATCATTTTTATGACTTAGCTTTAGCCTTTAATTTTCTCTTATGCTAACTCATGCTAACTATATTTCACAATGTCAGTGACATTTTAGGGATATATTTCAATGCATGTTGTGTTTGTATAACTATGTGACAAAGAATCTTGAATTTTGTACAGATAAGATCTTGAGATCTTAGGCTTATGTGCTTTTGGCTAGACTAGGTCCTGCTCGCTGTGCATATATTAGTGCATATTATTTGACATTTGATTGAGAATTTTACTTTCACTAACTCAATCCACTTCAAACCTACAAACATTACATGGACAAAAGTTTTTGGACACCTGACCATTACACCAGCAGGGACTTGCATTACACACAGATACATAGATTTTAACATGGAGTTGGTTCCCCTTTGCAGCTATAACAGCTTCCACTCTTCTTGGAAGGTTTTTCTGTGGGGATTTGTGCCCATTCATTCTGTGGAACATTTATGAGGTCAGACACTGATGTTGCACGAGAAGGCCTGGCTCACAATCTCAGTTCCAGTACATCCCAAAGGTTCTGAATGGGGTTGAGGTCAGCCAGTCAAGTTCTTCCACACTGAACTCATACAGCCATGTCTTTGTGGAGCTTTCTTTATGCACTGGGACACAGTCATGCTGGAATAGAAACGTTCTTCCCCAAACTGTGTCCACAAAGTTGGAACATGATGTTGTCAAAAATGCCTTGGTATGCTGAAGTATTAAGATTGTCCTTCACTGGAAGTAAGGGACCTAACCCAAACCTAAAAAACAAGTGTGTCCCAATACTTTTGTTCACATAGTGTATGTCGGTCTGGAATATTAAGTTTTCTTTTTTCTTTGAAAATTTCACATTGGCCAAAATATGGGAACAAACATGAAACCTAAAAGCTACAAAGTAAATGTAGACCGTTTCATCCTAATGTCTGTATCTCATCTTAAAAAGGTGGCTAGTTTGACTGGAAGGGCCACCTGGTCTGTTTAATAATGGATAAACATTTCATGAGCAAGGTGATAAATACGATTTTCAATTCAGTTTAACGTTAATGACCCTTTCTTGTTGCTACACACTGTCTACTTAATTTTTATGCTGCAGTGAAGTGGGAGAATTCTTTTTCACCTCACACATTTGAGTCAGTGATCACACGTTTAGTCTGTGATTTCTGTTGGTGGTCAGGTGCCTGGTGTGAATCTGCCCGTCAGCCAGTTGGCCTACTTCTTCGTTGCTATTCTGGTCAGTGGGCTCATACATGAGTTTGGACACGGAGTGGCAGCACTGAGGTATGTGTGCATTGCATTGATAATCCCTGCAAAGCTTAGTCAGCCATGAAAATGCATTTTAGTGTCAGTATTTCCTGACCCTAGGCTTTGTGGCCTCCTGTATTTGTGTTTTCCTGCTGTAAAGCACTTGATCATAAACCATCCAGATGCTGAAGTTGATATGTGCATTGATGGTAATTATTTAAACATTTATTGTAATAGAAATAGCAGAGTACCACTTTTTCCAATACTGGAATTGCAAGTGTTGACCAGTACCTGTATTGATCTGATGTTTACCCTAAACCTAAATGTTTTAAAATGATCTGTATCTAATGTTCTATTATGTACTATGTTACCTTTGGCGATACTAAAACATTATTTCAGGTGAGGTTTGCTATACGACTAGATTGGATTCACTTTTGTTCCTTTCAGTATTTGATAACATGATTTTTGGCTGTCTCTGAAACTTTTCATCTTTACTTGAAGCCACGTTAGTGCCATATTTAAATTCTAAAGTGACAATAAGGGATTCTGTTCTGTTCACCTTTTCCATTCAGAATGTCCTGTGAATCTGAAATCACATAGCTGCCGATCCATCCTACTCTACAATGCACCAAGCAAATACTGTTGAAAGATCATTTAAGAACTGAGTGAAGGACATGTAGTATGTAATTAATTAATGAGAAAAGATGAAAGACAAAGTACGTAGGTTGACCAAAAAATCAGTTATTAATGCTTAATATTAGCCAAGCATGGGAGTACATTCCGAAGAGCGAACAAGAGTGCATTCCGGATGCAGGGGGTTAGTTTGAGCAAGTTTGTTTAAGTAGCAGTTTTCCTAAGAAGGTGTCTGTGTCTATCTGTTCACAGGGAGCAGGTGAGGCTGAATGGCTTTGGCATGTTCATGTTTGTAATCTACCCGGGCGCATTTGTGGACCTGTTTACCACTCACCTGAACCTCATCTCGCCTGCGCAGCAGTTGCGCATATTCTGTGCTGGTATGTATGTGCAAGTTCATGTCGGGTTGTTTATCAGGCTGTCAGATTTACTTTTAGTTCTTTCTTTAGTCCTGTCTTGCCTGAACTTGTGTGGTGTTTCTGTTCTAGTTTTGCTCCATTGTCCTGGAGGAATGCTGTTTAATTTCATTGTGTACTGTGTATACGGTAATCCCCCAGTTTTACGTGGACCAGGACACGCGGATCCAGTCACACGCAGATTTTTTTTCGAGGACGAAAGTGATCGTTTTATGCGGAAATCTCCAGAACAGCACGTAACTGCTCCCATATTCCCCCCTGTTTTTAAACTTTTTTACTAAAAGTATATGTTACTGAAAACATAAACAGTAATCCAAATATAAATTCTGCCTCTGTCTCTCTCTCTCTCTCTCTCTCTCTCTCTCTCTCTCTCTCAAGCACTCAAGCACTTTCTTTATTAAATGATCCCTTTGACAATAGAGTTGGTGTTTCGGCCACAACTCACGCCTCTAGAAACCGCGATAAACCTCCCTCCTCTCCCAACCACATGCACACACATACACACACACACACACACACACTCACACACGCCCCTCTGCTGCGCGCCATCTCTCTCTTGCACTCTCTCTCTCACTCCGGGCGAGTGTTCTGCTGCGTGCTGTCTCTCTCTCTCTCTCCCTCCCTCCCTCCCCTTATCTTTACATTTTCGTTAAGTGTAATGTATTTAACGGAGTATAAAATGAAATTTAACTCTTCTGGTAACGTATTTGGGCGCATATTTAAGGTTTACACTATAAAAGTAGGCATTTTAGGGATTTTTTTTTTAACCAAAACACAACAACGTGGTTTTTCATTATATGAGGGTGCTCTTGTAACGTAACCCCCGCGAATAACGGGGGTTACTGTATTGTTGAACTGACAATAAACCTACTTGAGTTAACTTGACATTTTGCACCACTACCACTAGATGGAGCCACAACTAGTCAATGTGTCAGCTCTGATACATGTGTAATGTAAATATGGATATCTGCAATAGGCGCTTATGACTGCAGGTTTTCTTTCCCCTCAAATCCGAGAGTCAAATTTGATCTGTTATGAAATAATTTATGAGGTTTGCTCCAACTGCTATGAAAACTTGGAAGCACCCTTGGTAATATAAGTGGGACATGCTATGTCATGGCAGAAAGTGGAGAGTACAAAGTTAAGAGCTGCAAAAATTAAGAAAACTATAGAATACAATAAAATACTATACCAACAGTACAGTGTAAAATGTACACTATACAATCTAGAAATATAAATACGGCTATCTGTATTGTAAAATATATACATACTGCATATGTAAACTAAGTGTAGACTTAGGCAAGTTGTATGTACAGTGGTGTGAAAAAGTATTTGCCCCCTTCGTGATTTCTTATTCTTTTGCATGTGTGTCACACAAAATGTTTCTGATCATCAAAAAACTATGTCAAAGATAACACAAGTAAACACAAAATGCAGTTCTTAAATGAAGGTTTTTATTATTCAGGGAGAAAAAAAACTCC
>JBBJLR010126143.1:12500-37087 GCA_037577145.1 Brachypetersius gabonensis | reverse complement strand
GTTTTATACTTTTCCTCATTAAATAAGATGGGATTCAGCTGATCACTGATCAGTCCCTCATAAAGCAGAACGAGGTGCTTGTGGAGGAGTTTAACAGACACTGAACTGGAACGGGTTCACACTCAGAGAGACGCTGATTATAAAATAAATTGCAGTGCTCTCTTATGTTTTTCCATATCTGCAATTATAATCATAATGTGGATCATCAGACCAGTGTTAGATATTTAATGAACCATTACATGACAGTCAGTGGGGTGAAACAGTGAAGGAGTGCATTTAAAAACACTGAGGAAAAAACACTGATTTTGAAACCTGTTATGTGTGTAAAGTAGTGTAGGAGCTAAACATTGAAACTTGAGTGCATACCATATGAAAATAAAGTGCTAGCAGCTGCATCCGGCGGTAAGTACAGTTCTGTGTATTAGTTCAGCTATTTACCTAGTTCAGGTGTTCAATACTTCATTACTTTAAATGAAGTGTGCTGGGGTTGGTATTGAACCCATCAATGCAACTGAGAATTCAGGAAACAAACTGTTATAATTACTGTATTTAGATTTATTTGTATTAATTCTAATGTTATATAGTGTTTTCTAGCATAAAAACTAGTAAACACATACTTTTGCACAGTCCTGTATGTGTGCACACTTCTTTGCATGTATGTATCAGCTTTAATTACAGTGACTACTGGTCTTTAAGCCACAGTGAGACCCAGCAAAGCAGACTTTTATCTCACCATACTTCCCAGTCCTTGATTATAGTGGACCGCATTATACTGTAAATGCATCATCTATTGTCGTTTTACTCAGAAGCCCGCTGCTCTGGGCATAGCATTGAAGATGCGGAAGCCTTCCTTAGTGGCAAAGTCCCACGCCAGTTCTGCCAAGTCCTCTATGTGCTGTGAACCTGCAGCGCCTTGAAGAATCAGAAATGTTAATGAAAGTGATTAAAATACATACTGGAAATACAAGACTACATGTGCTGAAACAACATACACGGCCTGTGGACTGTAACATTCATTAAAAGCTGTAAGAACTGCTTTTCAGTGTTATGTTTAGATCAACAGTAAATAAAAGAAGAGGTTTGGTTAACATGAACCGCCATTTATCAGCCGTTTGTCTGCTTCTTTACTCTCATAATAAGGCTGGTTATTATTCAATAGGTTTCACAAAGAGCTCATGTTTGTGTGCATTAAAAACATTCTGAATGGATAGTTCCCTTTTGACAAATGCAGAAATTGTGAAACCGAACAGGAGCAGAGGCTAAAAGCTGTAGAATGCTTGGCTGTTATCTTTGGCATTAGTTCATTACTATAAAAGAAGTAAGATGAAGATGATCAGAGCTGTTTAAATACGTTACCCTTGGCGGAGCTTGAACTGTTTGTCTGTAAGATGGCGGCCTGGCGGAAAAAGCAAAAGGCCATGTAGAACTTCCAGTTTGGGATGCTTTCCAATCCCGCTGCTTTACTGTACAGCTCAAACACGGTCTCTGTGCTGGGAACGCCCACTGAAGCAAGACCGTCTCCTATGAAAACCACATCAAATCATCAGTGATCCGAATTTCAAAAGGAAATCTATCTCGACACTTTTGGTCTTAAATTCTCAAATCTGACTAATATATGTGATTGTTTTGTAAATGTAAAATGGTAAAAGTAATTTGTGCTGAATCTGATGGGGATACAGTACAATGGTGTCATTACCGTCACCACAAATGTTCAGTGAGGAAGAGAGAAAGGTATTAATAAATGAATACAAAAATATTTGCAATCACAGCAAATGTCTGATGCTCTCAATCTTTTGAGACCCTAAGCTAAACCTAGGCCTGTTTAAAAAAGACAATGGCAAAACAAGGCACAGAGAGCTGCTATATATATAGATGTAGATATATGAGGCCTTGAGAGGAAACTTTCAACGTCAGTACCATCAAAGCACTGTATACAGTAATACCCCGCTTTTCTTGGGGGTTATGTTCCAAGAGCACCCATATATAATGAAAAACCACGTTGTTGTGTTTCGAAAAAAATGCCTATTTTATAGTGTAAACCCTAAATATGCCCCTGAATGTGCTCCCAGAACACTTTCATTTAAAACTCAGTTTAAACCATTACTTGTAAATGTAAAGGTAAACCAGTATCGCCTTTTAATTTAAATTCCCCGCTGAGATATGCAACTCGAAACGTCGTGGAACAAAAGTATTGACACCACGGCGAGGTGAACGGTTTCCGGGAATAACCACTGATCTACTCGGGCTAAAATACAAAAAAGGGCTTGTTGGAAAGGTCACCTGGATATCAGTCGAAGTGTCTGAGTACTTGCATCATGGAGAAATCGCGCTTGGAGCGCAGGGACTCAACTTTGAAAAAAGTGAGTCCCCTTGTGTGAAAATATCCAAAAAAACCTATATTTGTTGCCACAAAAAAGCCAAAAAAGCCGGAGGAGTTTTGCCGTTTCCATGTTATTGTGTGGATTTCCGTGTAAAACTATGAGTTCGGTTCTCCAAAAAAGATCTCTGTGACTGAATCTGCGATTCCTGATCTGCGTAAAACTGGGGGTTCACTGTATTTTGCGGGGAATAATGAACCAAGTCCAAATGCAATTCTAGAATATGGTCTTAGAAACACAGAAACAATAGAAACTGGTCTTGGTCCACTCTTCCCCTAAAGGCCTCATATAGATTCTGTTACAATATAATTAAATACACACTTAGGATAATCCAGCACAGGTGGGTTTTGTGTGCCTGAATGTGCTCTTACCTGGTTGTGTAGGTTTAACACACAGGTAGTGGGACATACAAAAGGAAGCCACATCCATAAGTGGGTCTCCTAAAGCGGAAAGGCCCCATCCCAACACTGTCTTCACCTTTGGCTTCTCTGAGTCAAACACCAAGCTGTTCAATCTGTAAATGAAGTGCAAAGTCAGATTTGTCATTGAGCATAAACTGTTGTTCCTGCCAGACTGATATCAGGGTCTTTATGGTCTATGAGTATTTGACAGTGTCTGACTGACGCTCGCCATCGCTTAGTGAGCCAATTAGACACAGGAAAGGTAAGATATGATAAGATATGATAAGATAACCCTTTATTAGTCCCACATGTGTGAAATTATTATCATCTAGGGACATTATGATCTAAACTATTATTTTTAAACACTTTAATGTTTATATGCTTATAAGCATACAAGGTCATGTCTGATTTCCAAAATAAGTCATTTTCACTGCTAACATTTTTCAGTGAAGCCCCATCAAACACTAAAATTTGGATGTCTTGGCTGATTTACCACAATTGGACAATGAGATCAATTTAATTTTTTTGGCCAACCATGTGCTTTTTCCACTATGTCATGGCTGGTTGGCGGTTTAAGTGGGATGATAAAAGGTTATAAGCCTAAAGTGAACAGGTTTCTACCCAGAAAAAGATCTAACCTGAAGTTTCCATGCAGCAGTGTGGTTTTCTGCTGTTCAGGAAGATGGGAGAGGAGCCATTCTGCCAGTCTGTCCATGGCTGGAATATGCCAGGTCTCACAGGCTTTATATTGCTGAACCCACCTCTTCACTTCAAGTTCCATAAAACCTGAATCACACAATTTAATATGAGTTTCATTTGTGAGATCCAGGCTGCATTCCAAGAGCTAAGCTGAAGTACAGGAGGGCTTTATTTCTAGACCAATATATTACTGAAGTCTGTAACAATCTTAAGGATATTTTGCATACAGCCAACAACTGGTGATTTTCAAGGATGCTACCAGAATATCCTTCATGACCTTAATCCTTTATGCAGCAATTTTGAAATGCAACTACAGAAAGTAGCAGCTGGGCACAATCCTCGGATGAGGTACTGCAATGTCACACTTCATCCTGAAGGTGGTGCTATGCATGCAAGTTGTACCATATCCTAATTCCCATCACACAGGTCCCGCCTTCCAGTGAAGTGTAACACCTTTACTGAATAGAACAATATAATAAACTGAGACTGAAATGTACCGTTCTTGTCTGTGATGTTTGTAATATTAGTTGGGTTGGTATATGTTTCTCTGCATATTTTATTACCTTTAATTTGAATTATTTGAACTTTGAACTTTATTGCACAGTTTGTAACACAGTGAAATGGAACACGGGGGTTACATTGTTGTACTTGTAACTACGTGTGAGACGAATACATAAATAATCTTAAGGACTTTTCAGAATCTTGAATGTACCTTCTATTAATCATTAATGCCCTACCTGGCCCTCCAAGGTCCTCTAGGCCTGCAGCTTTTTGGTGAACTTTGTGTATCTGACAGAGTGTATGAATCACGGCCTCATACACACGTTTCTTCCCATCAGCATCCAGTCCAGGAAGAGAGGGGTCACTAAATATCCGACCTTGGCAGTAAGATCTCAGGTAAAATGGTGTGCCCAGGACACTGACAAAAAAAATTTAGCAAAAACCATAAGAAACCATAAGAAAATGACCAGGCGACCTTTTCAGCAGTAAACAATTCAATGGTTCAACAGTAATGTACCAGAAAATACAGTGATAATGATGTTTCAGATGATTCACACACATTCACATACTGGGTCATATTAGTGTTTACAGCAGGGCTGACTGATGTGTCAAATATTTAAAATTTGTAATGTTTTGTTATATACAACATAGTAGTAACACAAAAAGACGACTAGCCGACTACAGAGGCACGAGTCGACGCCCTCTGAGAGAAATCGACTAGCCCTGTGTTTTTTTCCCCTCTCTGGCCTTGCTTGTGAACACAATACAATCTCTGCCTCTGATTGGCTGACGCTGACAAGCATTCCTTTGTTTAACTAATTATTATAGTCCATTCATAAACTGTTGGCGCGAGGGGATCTAAACACGAGACCACAACAAGACGAGAGACATGCAGCAGAGAAGAGAGACACACATCACATGTGTGGAGATCCTTCACTCTAGACACACAAACAGCACGGAGACCTGCAGAACCTGCAAGTCAGTGTTAAAGCACAGTAAAGAACCGGCGCTCTGCATTGAAACGGCTCCGCTAGCTAACGTGGCTAACGCTAGCACTGCAGGGAGTCGTCCTGCTCGGCTTAACCTGTTCCACTCTCAGTTCTACACTTGACCAGAAAACTCAAGGTATCAGTCTTTGTTTAGTTTAGTTTAATAGTCATAGTGACTGTTAATGTTACAGAGAGTTTTGATAAAAGTTGCTCAGTGTTGGACGCCTCCGCTGTGTGTGTGATGACATCATCAAACGACTAGTCGACTTCGATTTCGCTGACAGACTAGTCGACTTGAAAAAAAACGTTAATGCCCTACAACATAATAACATTGTGAATGTCACTGTGGTCGTGCTGCATTTTAACCACTTTAACCACCTTTTTTTTATTCTAAAACATTCTTTTAAATTGGAAATTACTCTTCCAACCTATTTTAGAGAGAACTCATATCAACAAAGGCTTAAAGATAGAGTAATATTTGAGTCTCCAGGTGAGTGTGCTCTTACCTGGGCTCTTCACACAGGGCAATAACATCTGGCACAGGAACGTCAACTTCTTTAAGTGTTTTGAGAAGTCTACAGAAAAAGAAACATTGGAAAAAGCACACAGAAAAGTTTCGCACCTTACAAAAGCTTTAATAATCAACTATGTGTTTGAGTGAAAAGGCAACAAATCATACGAATCAGACCCAACCTGCATTCTTTCCTCAGAGCTTCAGGATTTGGTCTCTTCTTCAGGACAAGCTGGCGTCCTCCGCAGCTCAGGAGGTATGTGGAACTAGAGGGACTGTGGCTGAATTCTCGGACTTCTAAGAAAGTGTAGAAAAGTAGAGAAGATTAAAAACAAATGTATAACAGCATAACAATGACAACTCCAGCACTAAACCTCAGCTATAATCGACCTTTTTGTTGAAGCTGAATAGCGCCGCTAAGGAAGCCGGTCAGTCGGTCCATAGGAAGTTGTTGATTCCGTCTCAGCGAACGGGTCCCAGGAACAAAACCAGATAAAGGCACCTTCAGCACTTCCTCCAGTTCCTTAACGGCCAGTGCAGGGTCTTTGACCTAAAAAAACAGTAAAAAAGCAAACAAGGTTTGAAGCAAGTGTGTGATTCTGTCATTGAACCAGCACTAACCGGTGAGGTATCAGTGTCCATTACTTGTTACCTATACTAGCTTTCTAGCTTGAGGAACTGAAGAAACACACACAAAACATGTCGGCTGAGCAGCCACTGGTATGGAGAAAATGTGTAAATTGCTGCTTGAGGGAGGAGCTAATGTGTAGCGAAGAAGTCCCCACTGATCCAATCTAGCATTTGAAAATGGCCACTATGTTAGAATGAATCAGTAATGGCCAGTCAGGAACACGTTTAGTACTGGTTCTCGATACCCATCTCTAGCAAAGTGGAACCACGTCTGTAAAGAAAAAACATCCTGGCGAACGTTTAAAGCAAAACTATATTTTATTAATAAAAATTAACTCTGTTGGTCTAACTGGTCTAATCAGGAAAGTCTTGCATCCGTAACTAACTCTTGCATTAGGCTAGAGAGAAAGTAAATTTCAACTTTTTACTACAAAGCTCTCCATGGTCAGGCCCAAACATACGTTATGGAGCTCCTCCCTTCTTACAGCCAACCTCAGGTCCCCCAGTGTCTGTCTACTTACAGTTATTAGACTAGACTCTCCTCTATGGGCAGCAGATCCTTAATTGCTGTAGCTACTGAACTGTGAAACTCTCTTTTCCGTCTCTTTGAACTTGTACATGTGTTCAAGTCACCTCTAAAACCTTCTACTGTGAACAGGCACTTCATTTTAAATCTCCTAAAGCTTTGCAAAGTAAGACGGTGAAAGGTGCTATATAAGTGAGTCTTATTACTACTGCTATTATTATAAACAACAGAAGTAGCAGCAGTCGAAGTAATCATCTAATGTACAGTACTGTGCAAAAAGAGAAAATGCTGCTTAAAAGCTGTTTCCTGCTGGACAGTGGTGTTGAGTGAGTGTTAAAACACTTAAATTACAACATTAATACAGTAAACAACATTAATACAGTAAATGGTGGTTTTACGTGGCAAAGTGTTCGCTCAACCATTTCCAAACCTCTTTCCTCAGTTTTACTTGCAACGCCATCAAATCCCTGGTTTGGCTCTTTTTTTACTGCAGTGGATTAAATTAGGTGTTGATTATAGAATTTTATTTTAGATTTTCAGCATTTACTGAAAAAAGATTTCACTTTGTTAGCAGCATATGTTGATGTTTAGCACTATACAATAATATTAATGCAATATTGCTATACTATAATGTTAATTTCTGTAAGGTTTATTAGATTTATGATGTTAGTACGGAGCTCACTTCGCCACAGTGGGTTTAATTCCACCCATGACATCTGAAATGAATTATGTAACACAATGAAATACAGTATGTGGTTGAAGGAATGAAGACACAACACCATTACATGTATGAGTGCATTAATATGGAGTTGCCCACTTCAGTTAAGCACATAAGCGCAGTCATGCTGAAACAAAAATGGGTCTCTCAAAAACTGTTGGAAGCATTTAATTGTCTAATATGTTTGCTGTACCTTTACTTAATCACTGGAACTAAAGGGTCTAGTCCAAACCCAGACTTTACTGTTGGCACTATGCATTCGTGCACAGTGTTCTCCTGGTATCCGCCAAATTTGGATAACAAACCGCGATTTATCAGGGAACATGTGTCCAGTGCAGCATCTCAGTGCAGCTGTTCAACCATGGAAATTAATTTAATGAAGCTCCCAATGCAGAGTTCTTGTGCTAAAGTTGCTTCCAAAAGTAGTTTGGACATTATTGGGTAAAGGATAAGTCATTTTTACATACTAGGCACTCTGTGAGTTTGTGTGATCGACCTCTTCGTGGCAGACCTGTTGTTATTCCTAGATGCTTTTATGTCACAATAAAAGTACGTCGGTGACTGATTGCACATCTGTGTGCCTGATTTTTAGTGTGATTGCCTCCTTAACTTCTCAAGTTTTGTTATAATTATTATAATTACAAATCAGTCTTTTTTCAGTTATGAATACCCCTGTCACTGTTTACTTAAAAATAATCAGCCTGTAAATGCAGCTACATGCGCTTTACCCATGCAGCTGAACATCCTCATTCCTTCTAGTTCAACGAGAAAATGATTGAAACTCTGAGCAGCCGGTTAACTGTCCGTCTTTGTGTGTGAACTGTAAGTCTCAGAGCTGTTAACCCCTGCGTTGCTGTATATATGCTATATAACACGCCAGCTGTGGATTGTGCTGTCAGCCTGGAACAGCATTGGGGGGGGGGGGGGGGATGAGCAAAATCCAGTACCTTTTTGTTTGTAATTGATCACAATAACAATAAGTATACATTTTCCCATCTCTAAATTTAGGTTATTTGGTCAAATTAAATCTGCACTACAAACATACTATACAGACATTAGGTGGGGCTGTTGATCTGAAAATATATATTTATTTTAACTCACAGGCACCAGTTAATCAGAACTGCTTCCTACAGATTAGGGCTGCACAATATATTGCAAATTAACAGTCATCGCGATATCAACATGCGAAATATACATATCGTGAAAAAATATCCATATCGCGAAAGATTTTTTTCAACAATGTCCAATGGTTCAAATGTTTTATGGGAGGCATTAAATGCTCTGTTTAAGTAAATTCCTTAAAAAAAACATGTTGGAATGGAAATATTGCATTTCATTTTGTTTCTGCATAGACTAATCAGTGTCTGGAGTCTTTATTACCAGCAAATCCAAAGCAGAAAAACATTGACACTATAAAGGCTAAGTTTCTACTTACTTATTGCATGTGATATCGCCATCGCAACACACAACAACATTATCGCATATCACATGTTTTCCTAATATCGTGCAGCCCTACTACAGATACAGAAACAAATGACACAAAACTACAATTAAATGTGACCGTCAGGAAGGGTTAGGCAATTATAATGTTTCAAACTCTCAGGTAATTAAAAAATATTCTAACAAATAAAATCTGTGGAAAGTTTTTGCAGACTGTAGGTCTACTGTAGCTCTCTGTTTTAAATCCGCATTTTCTGATTTGGCCACATGGAGGTGCTGTGACTGAGAGATTACCATTTTCTTCCCAATAGAACTCTTGACTGCGTTTGTGGACTTATTCCATCTCAAGCTCTGATGTGTGGGTGGAAGTGGCCTAGCGGGTAAAACACTTGCCTGTGAACCCACTGACCACAGGTTTCTATCACTGTGTCACTAGAGCAAGACATTTAACCCTCAGTGTCACCAGAGGGACTGTCCCTGTACCTAATGATTGTAAGTTGCTCTGGATAAGAGCAGCTGCCAAATGTCTTAAATGTGTGCATATAATGCTTATATAACGGTAATGGTTGATAATGGTTGACTTGTTTCAGCCTCATTCACAAATGTAAACATGCATGCAATTAAGTGACAAAATTACAGGTTGTTTCTTTGCAAAACCTGAAACTAGTTTGCATTTCTGGAAGAAAATGTTAAGTGTTATCATGTGCCAGAAATTTTGAATGGAAGACAGGATTCTAACTAAACTGGTTACCAGCCTGCTGGCCAACTAACAGCAGATATATTGATTATTTCTAAAACACCTGAAGAGTGACACACATCTTTCATTTCATGACCTGTGCTTTAGATTTAGGCGAGTAGTATGTCCGAATTCATAGTATTGGAAAAACAGTAGGCGAGAAGCTCCCGGCTGACCTACTGCTTCTGGCCAAATTCTGTGGCAGACATTCGCTGGACACTGCACTATCCCATAAGGCAGCGGGAGAGGCGGCGGCATATTAAAAAATGGCGGAAAACGGAGACGCGGCTCTTTTCAAGTGTAAGTACTTCAAGGAAGACATTAAATTACACGTTCATTGTGGTTAAATTACACTTGTGAGAAAATGTCCTCTTTAAAGGTAAAAAAATAACGCGCTGTTGTGACGACACACGACGCGTGACAACATCAACACAGCGGATGTAGTGCGTCCAAATTCCATTCATACTACCGTCATTCATACTATATAGAACGTACTATTTTGACGGTAGAGCAGTACATATGTACTCAAATGTAGTACGGCGTATGTAGTATGCGATTTCGGACGCAGCCTGACTCATTCCAGTCATGGGCTCTGGACGAAAAACCTAAATCCTGTCTCTTTGGCTAGCTGGGGCGTTTTCCAGTTTTGGTGGGTCTCTCTCTTTCCATATTCATTCCCAAGGTGACTCACCCAAAAATGTAGAATTAATCACACAATCGAAATAACAAATACTCGGCCCCTGAAAAAGTGCACTGAAAAGCAGCATACAAGCACCATGGGGGTTGTAATACACACCACCTAAAACAGGTGGAATAAAAATGAGTGTGAAAAAACAGTGTGATTGCTGCCACACTAACGGTTAGTTGAATGACTGTTTCAAATAATGCCAAATTGCACAACCCTCCTTCAACCACTACTTCACACTACAATGGATTAACATTAGTACAGAACTCACCGTGATGCCATGCATGCCCACTTGCACTGCCGCCTCCACGTTGAAACTCAGATCATCCAGAAACACTGCTTCCTGAGGAGAAACCCCCAGCCTATCAGCACAAAGCTGGTAGATCCTTGGATCTGGCTTAGACAAGCCCACCCTGCAGGACTCCACTATCTGAGGTGGACAAAGAAAGACAAATCACAGTCATTCAACTTTTGCCTGATGATGACAAACAGAAGACTGGAGCCGATCACATTTGATGCTACACGTATTTAAAAGACTTCAATGTTTCCAGCTAGTTTCCATGTTTGTGGCTGTTTTCTGGTGTCATTTTTGGATACCAGTCTATTGCTCCTAAGATAATGCCACTGCTGTGGAACCCAGACAATTTCTTTACCACATCAAAGACAGACGGATCCAAAGGCATGTAGGACTTTCCCCCAGGCAGCAGGAAGTTGTTGCTAAGGACAGCAGTCTTGAGACCCTCGGCTCGTGCACAGCGCACAGCTTCCATCATTACTGTGAGAGGCTGAGTCATGGACTTGTTGATTAAAGCTGAATGGAAAGAGCCAATATGGACGTCAAAGCCTACCTGAAAAGAACAATACAGTGTAAAATATACAAAACAGGCAAAGCTGATTTGGTCTGTAACCCCACCGGACTACTTTTCTAGTCTCGAATCAATTACCTTCATAAGCCCCAAAAAATGTCATTTTAACTGTCTACCATAGATGTTACCTCTGTACATCCTAAATCAAAAAATAGGACCCCGTCATTACTGTCACTTTTTCCATTTAAAATGTACATATTTGAAGAAATATCTGTCACATCAACAACATTTTGATCTAAGGCAAATGCAGATTTGTTTCTCATACAAATACAGACAATGATGTTGACGTTATGTAAGAAACTACTTCCAAGAGAAAAACTTTTTAATAAAAAAATTAATACTTAAACAATATAGCTTTACACATTCTTGGCATTCTCTCAAGCAACTTCATGTGGAGTTTTTACTGAGACCATGCAGTTGATGAAAATCATTTCTTGAGGAAGCGTTTCTTTTATGTGCATTTAGTTGTTTATTTTATGTAAGGCCACCCCAGCAAGGTCTCGGCATGTGTGTATGCCTGGTGCCTTCTCAGTTGCTCGAGAGAATGTCAGTATGAGCTCTGAATTCATAATTAGTCACGATTTGACTTTTAATGCTGTAATGTTTCTCAGGTTGCCACAAAAATCATAAAAGAAACAAACATACAATTTGACTACAGTCTCGGCTGAAGGCTTCCACAAACTCCTCTGGGCCCAGTTCCCCTCTCATGTACTTCCTCCAGGTGTTCCTATCACCCCCGCTCCTAATGGCTCGGCCTATTGTTCCACGTGGAACACCATTCTTGTCTTCCCACTCTGTCACAGAAATAGAAAGTGGTGTAACACACAGCTAAATCATTAACACGGCTGAGCTACTAGTGAAACTGCAATCCCATTTTAACGATCAGGCATTTGTTAACACAAGCCTTGATTATAAAGTGTTACTGTATAACACAGAACTTTCGAATGTGCTTAACCAGTTCTCTCCTCTGAAAACACACTCTTGTCTAATTCTTACACTCTGCTCCTTGGTTCTCACTGGAGCTGCGCAAAATGAAGGCAGCAGGACGCCAATTAGAGAGACACAGTAGAAGTACTGGCCTAACTGTACATGCTCAAGACTACAAGATCAACGTATTGGCTTACAATCTCTTAATAAGGCCAAATCCTTTTACTACACCTTATTCATTACTAATAGTCAGAGTAAACCTAGAGCTCTCTTTTCTACAATCAATAACCTTCTACAACCTCCCAGATCTTTTCCACTCACTCCTTCAGTTAATCTCTGCTGTGAATTCCTTTAACTACCTCCAGAAAAAAATTAGTTCCATTTACAGTCAGCTCCAGTCATCACCTGTGAGAGAAAACCTGAATGAAGATCCTGCCTTATCAGTATCATTAACTCAGTTGTTCTATGCTTTTGCACCCATAGATGAACATATTGTCTACGACCTTGTTTCAAAATCTAAGTCCACTACATCTCTCTTGGACCCTATGCCCACCCAATTAGTGAAGCCCTGCTTGCCTGCCCTCAGTCCGTTTATTGTACAGATAATAAATTCATCCCTCATGACTGGCTCTGTCCCTAGCTCCTTCAAAACCCCATCCTTAAAAAATCTGGGACTGCAGTTGATGATTTCTGTAACTACCGCCCTATTACCAACCTCTCTTTCATTGCTAAACTTCTTGAGCATACTGTTGCCTTACAGCTACAGGATCACTTAACAAAACACAGTTTATGGGAAGAACTGCAGTCTGGTTTTATATCTAAGCATAGTACAGAGACAGCCCTGGTCAAGGTCATCAGTGATCTGTTTATAGCGGCTGACACGGGCCACGTCAGTCTCCTTCTCCTGTTGGATCTCACCACCACATTTGACACAGTTTATCATAACATACTCCTCAACCATATGGAAACTCTCTTAGGCACTAAGGGCATACCACTGACATGGTTTAAATCGTATTTTACTGACAGGGAACAGTTTGTGTCCATAGGTAGCTTCAGGTCACCACGCACTCACGGAGTTCCTCAAGGCTCTGTATTGGGTCCCCTTCTTTTTCATATCTTTTCCTTATCTTTTTCTTATTCTTTCCCTTTGGCATATCATTCGTCAGCATGGATTGAATTTCCACAGCTATGCTGATGACACACAAACCTACATCCACTCAGCGCCCTCAAACTTACTTCCTCCTTCCCGCTTGGTAGCTTGCCTCACTGCCATTAGCACCTAGATGACACAAAACTTTCTTAAACTCAATCATGACAAAACTGAAGCTATTCTGATTTCCCCACCAACCATGCTAAGAACGATCAAGCATTTGAACCTGTGCATCCTGGGTATTTCACTACTACTGTTCAGAAGTTAAAAATCTTGAAGTCATGATGGACTCTTTTGACTCCCATGTTAAACACTTCACTAAAACAGCTTTTTCCCATCTCAAAAACATCTCTAGGCTACAAACATCCCTTACACACACTTCTGCAGAGACTCATCCACACCTTCATATCCTCTCAGTTAGATTACTGTAACACTCCTCTATTTGGCATATCTAAGAATATCTACAAGAATCTAAGTAGGCTGCAATATGTACAAAACTCTGCAGCACATGTTCTCACTTACACCAAGTCCAGGCAACACATCACCCCTGTTTTACAGCAGCTTCACTGGCTACCCATTGAATACCGCATTCAGTTTAAAATTATTCTTTTGGTCTTCAAAGCTCAACATAATCTCACACCGGCCTATCTCTCCGATCTCCTAACTCAATACTAACCCACACGTACACTACAATCCACTGATACCCATTCCCCTCACCCATCTGCACACTATGGGAGACAGGGCTTTCAGTGTGGCGGGCCCTAAACTCTGAAATTCTCT
The DNA here is from genome assembly GCA_037577145.1 of Brachypetersius gabonensis. Classification (NCBI taxonomy): domain Eukaryota; kingdom Metazoa; phylum Chordata; class Actinopteri; order Characiformes; family Alestidae; genus Brachypetersius; species Brachypetersius gabonensis. The sequence goes on along the minus strand of JBBJLR010126143.1, from coordinate 23,150 downwards.
CCGTCCCACTCTTCGCCAATGAACCAAGCTTTCGACATTCAAAGCTGAACTCAAAACTCATCTCATTAGCATTCCATACACCATCGTGACTCTCCCATCAGGGGAGATGATCATCCTTGTCTTACACACAAAACAAACTGTTTGCTTTACTTGTACTCTGTCTTAACGTGTTTTTTTTGCTTTTCTGAGGCATGCTTCTTTATATGCTTCTTTATTGTATTCATATTTTAACAATGACTGTACAGCATCCTTGGGTGACCTGAATGGAGCCTTATAAATAATAAAAATTATTGTTATTGTTATATTAAAGCACAGATGACACTGCTGCTGGTCATTACACTTCAGGATTGGGCCCAAAAAAATAAATGATACCTTGCTCTTCCGAGGATGAATGGATGTGAAAGTTTATGCCTTCATCACAGCAGGCATACCTTCCAGAATTTTTTGTAAATAACATGTACCCAAACCCTCCCAGCACCTTTTCAAGCTCCAAACCGTTGTGTCTATTGCAGGATTTTCATTTTGAACTTTTCAGTTGATCTCATTCCTGTAGCTCAATGGAAGAAAGGTCTGGAGAACTAGGAGGCCAAGACAATATTCTCAAAGCTTTTTTGCTTTTTTTTGTTCTGGATACAATGTCAGCACAATTTTGAAGAATGCTTGGGATATATCCTGTTGAATAATTACATTTTGTCCGGTAATACATAAACCAGAAGAACGGAGTGATACTTTTCTTTTATAAATGTCCGTACACTAAAGACAGACCTGATATAATCTTCCTCAAAACCAATAGCCTGAGACTTTCTGGCTAAAAATTGCATTACTACAGACAGTAAAATATTGAAAGCTGAAAGTGTTTGTAAAATTTTTTTGAAAGACCAAGATTTTTTATAATGTGAGGGTGGGCCCAGACTTCTGGCCTGTGTTTTATGTTGTAAGTTTGAATAAGGGACTGTCTATTGCTTATGTGTTGTAGAATCTTCTGGCATATGAAAGCCGTAAGAGAATACACCGAAGCGGGAAATACAAGAAAATACGCAGTGCTTCTTACCTGTTGCTTTAGGGAGTGGTGATGGTATTAGAACTCCAAACATATCAAATATTACAGCCTTATGGGTCGACGCCCAAGCCACACTGACATGAGGAGGCAAGAGTCTCTTCACGCTAAGCAAGCGCAAAGCTTTCCGTGACAGCTGGGCCATCCTCACAGCTCTACCTGCAGATAAAATAGCAAAAGAACACAATCTGTTAGTGACAAGGTATAAATACTAAAAGGCATTGAATTTCTTCGAAAGCTGTTTTTAAGCTATTTTTGGAGGTTCCTTGTGCATGCAAGAGACACAAAACTGACCTCTGACATTCTTCCAGACAGCACAGAATAAAAAAATCATTATTCTCAGTCATTTCCATTTCTATGCATGTAATCACATGACTTTGACTATTTGATATATACTATATATCAGAAATATGCGATCTGATATACAGTATATCAAATGAAAAGCTGAAATGTGTATTTAAAATGTGTTATTAATTAAAAGAAATAACACAAGACTAATCTAGGTGTTTTTCATCTAGATGTTTTAACATTAAATGCATAAAAAATTGCATTTAATGTAAGAAACATCCAGACAGTGTTTACTAACTACACTAGATTGACATTGTATTTAAATATATAGACTTTAATATGGAATTGGTCCGCCCTTTATAGCTGTAACAACTTCCACTCTTCTTGAAAGGCATTTGTGCCTAGTCATTCTGTAGAGCATTTATGAGCTCAGGCACTGATGTTGAACGAGAAGGACTGGCTCCCAAATCTCCATTACAGTTTATTCCAGTTTAAGGTGTTGGATGGGGTTGAGGTCAGGACCAAACTCATCAATCCATGTCTTTATGGCGCTTGCTGGAATAGATCCAAATGTCTTGGTATTCTGAAGCATTAAGACTGCCCTTCACTGGAAGCAAGGGACCACCTGAATTCAATAATTAAGAGGTGTCCCAATACTTTTGTCTATGTAGCGTATCTTAAAAAGGGTCTGAAGTCTGAAGGCTGATAAACAGTTAGCCAGCCAGCTAAACCAAAACAAAACAAACATTCGCTGTGACTTAGCGGGTAATTGATTCATTATTAAGTCTTTAAATGTGTTTTTAGTTACCTCTCAATTAATGTCTCTTAGAAAATAACAATCATCTCAAACTGTTTCCCTTCATGCTGATCTCGAACAGAGAGCGAGAGTAAATGGGACACTCACGTGACAACAACAAACCCTAATGTCTACATATCAAAATAAGGGCCCCTACAATTATTTATTTATGTCTGTATATACATTTTAGTCACGATCACTACATTCAACATTACTGGCTCCTGATGTGAAATAAATTAATATTATTTTACAATTTACAGACAAGCTACATACATTTGTGTTTAGAGTTGTGAAGTTTGTCATTTGAACCTGATGATTGTGAGTTTCAGAAGGTTTTAGAATAAAGTGAGATGTGGTGGATAACATTCAGATCTAATTTACTGTAATAATATCACAAAAATGTATTTTCAGTTTAGTGATGTTTATCACTCGAAAAAGGCACTGGATGGCAATCCCAACACTGTCATTATATCTGTAAAATGGACCTGCAGTGCCTGGGTTTTAAAACAATCTGTCAGATGGGCATAATTGGTATAAGGAGATTAGTATAATTTGTAGTTGTACTCAGACCTGAATGATGAGTGACTAGATTTTCTGCCCCATTTGCAGTACTTTGTTTACATCAAGCTGAGGTCTGGGATGTCCTGAGTTCATCCAGTTCATCCAGTACGGGCTGTGATGGAGCTAGAGTTGATCTAAATCTGTGCCGTCAGCAGAACTTTGCTGATGTTGATCTAATCAACAAAAAGCACATAATTTTGACAGGGCCAGAAACAGACCATGGGTTTTAGGGACCAAATTCTGACTTCAAGTGCTGCTGCTGTTTGTGTTTGTCTCATGTCCACATTTCAGAAGAGCCTGAGGATCATTTACCTGCATGGTAACAGCAGCTGCTTTGGAACTTGTGTGGTCACTTTTAATTATGTTAAGGGGTCACTGCTAGTTCATTTTAATCCCCTCCTCTGTGGCTGAGTGGTAAAATACAGTGTGTTGGGGAAAGAGAATCATTAGGATTCTGGTTCAGTTCCGGTTGTGATCAGTTTGGAGCAGCTGGTGATTTGGTGCTCAGGGAGTTCCCTGATGCCAGCGAAAATGTTACTAAAGTGTTTTAGGAAAAAAAAGTCAGGGATGGGGGTGGTATTGCCTTACCCAAATCTCTGGGGTACTTATATTTTTGTCTACTTTTAGATAATAGCATTTAATACAGTCAGTGTAACCTAATAAGGATGTCTATTTGAGAATGCTGAATAGGTCAACACATTTTGGGGCCGAGTGTGGGATGGTTTAGGCATGCAGTTTCCACGATGCTAGCTCTCAGCTACATTGTTAGCCACATTAAAGTAAAGTAAAGTGCCCCTCTATAGTCATGTGTGAACACAGCACAGCTCACAGCACAGTGAAATTCTTTCTCTGCCTTTAACCCATTCACCAAGTGAAGCAGGGGGCAGCCACCAGCGAGGGGTGCCTGCGGAGCAGTGTGGGGGGACGGTACCCTACTCGCGGGAACCACAGTGATGACACTAGCAGCATTGGGATTCGAACCCACAAGCTTCTGATTGCAGGGACAATGCCCTAACAACCTCGTAGCTCTAGCATTAAAGCAAACTTTGGACCCCAATCATGGCTCAGCTGACCAAGTGCATTTGAGGTATATTACGCTGTCACTGAGGAACTCTGTGGAGAACCATCTCAGTGGTGTCTCAGTCCAGAACGCCATGTAGAGAGTAATTGTGGTTCGGACTGCAGAGGCAACACGATTTTCCATGTAAATGGAGAAGTGAGACTGGTCTACTGTTAAGCTCAGCTAGATCTGAAAGTATGTTTGTTAAGAATTGGGACAACGGAGCAGAACAGTGCCAGAAGCTAAACATCTGTTTGGGAAACAGGGGCACAGATGTGGGCATGCGTGAGTTTTGGGTGAAAAGACAAGAAGAAATTGTCCTTAACTGTTGATGGTCTGGTGCCAGATTCATCAGAGCCAGATTCTGCAGTTACATGACAGATAAGCTGGTATTTAAACTTAATTTTAAAAAGTTAGTAAAATTAAAAAGAAGTTTGTAATCACGAAACAATTATAGACTTTGGTCCATTTGTTTCTTTACACCATTTGTTAGCCCCAAATATCAATGATCAGGCTGAAGTACTTTAAGCCACAGACTCACCAGCATAAAGTGCTCCACTGAACGCCACAGAAAATCCTCCCTTCCCTCTGCCACCAGACTATAACTCCTCCCCATCAGACTCTAGAAACTCCTCCTCCTTAAATCAGTAACTTTATGTGCATTATTATCTTATTATTGCATGCAATTTTCTACCTTGTGCGATATCCTGCAATTTTCTTACCAGGTGCTAAAACATTTAAATTATGTGAAATATTCCCACACATTGTTCCTCGGGAGCCCCTCGTTCACTTGGTGAATGTATTAAATACAGAGAAAGAATTTCACATTGTTCACACTGTGTGCCATGCTGGGATATAAAGGGGCTACTTTATATTAACCACTTTAATATTAACTTGTAATTCACTTAACTGTAAGTTACTTATTTATAGTATTTATACGCAGCATTTGTGTAAATAGCAGCGTATTTCAAATTTTATATTTTTATTTATTGTTACAAAAATGTATTATTTTTGTCTCTGTGTCTATTAAAGTTAATAAAGTGCTAGTACATCTTAGCCATCTCACGTGTGTAGAGCAAATAAGCCATACTCTATGTTCTACTGGTAGATTTTTCTGTTGCAGTTTATGGCTTCTAACAGTAGGCTACATGTTTCATGATTGGAAATAATGGAACATTTCTGATGTGCCTGAGAGAGTTTGGGAAATGGGAGGGATAGAAATGAGTAAGAGAAAGAGAGAGAAAGTTAAAGGCAAAGGAGGGAGAGAAGAGAGAGAGAGAGAGAGAGAGAGAGAGAGAGAGAGAGAGAGAGAGAGAGAGAGAGAGAGAGAGAGAGAGAGAGATGCAGAAGCATGTTATTGTTCTCCATATAGCCAGCTTGTTTACACAGGCAAGAGCTTGAAAGGATGCAAACACCACCCGCCAAAGGCATGCAGTGACCCTTTGCAAACACCTCACGTTGCTTCAAAGCTTGTCCCATTTCATCAGCGTTGCCTCATTTTCAGCACGGTTGACCATGAGCTTGTTCTCGGGACTACGTGACACTTACATACGCCTTTAAAATCAACTCAAACCTTCAAAGAGATCTATAAAGACCTATTCCAACTAACGTCAGCGGTCATAAAGGCTGCTTTAGTCAGTTTCACCCCAGTGAATAAGCCTTGCTGGAATAGGCCTTTATGAATGTCTGTGCAGGTTCATGTCAGTGATTACGTCACTCTGCACTACAGTAAAGTGTTAGCATTCTTTTCAAATACACTGTGGCAAAAATGCATGAAGAATGCATTGGACTGAAGGAGGCAGATGCTGATAATTATACTGAAATAAGCAAAACATGCACTCAGTTCAACTGGAAATTCCTGTAATGCAGATGCATATCTACTGTAAATATACCCTACTTTTATGGACATTCCCAGCACTGTTCCTCCAATGAAAACAGACTAAATGTCGCATCGCCTTTGAAAACAATGTCTCAAAGTAAAGTCTGGGTTTACGCAATCACAGTCCACTCGTAGCACATGTGGCCGGATATACCACAAACAGGCAGAATTCACTTTTTTTAACCACCTTTTTATCCATTTTAACTGTACAAGCTAATACATATAAAATATGTCTCTACTGATATATGTCTCTATATTGTGCTTCCTATAAGAAGTAGTCCAGGTGCTCAACTGTAGAATTGGCCATCATTGGGAAATTTCCTGTTCAGAACTGAACTGGTGATTAGTGTTCTCCTCCAAGCGTGTTGAAAGTGAAGCACAAAAAACAGACCTTGTTGTAGCAATTGGTGGGAACGGTATCAACATTATCTAACCCAACACATAGTAATCTACAAGCTGAATGACAGGATATGTGAATATGTGATGGGTTTGAAGACATAGTGAACATATTTAGAGTAATCCCCCAGTTTTACACAAATCTGGAGTCGCGGATTCAGTCACACACAGATTTCTTTTGAGAACCGAATTTTACGCGGAAATCCCCACAATATCCTCACAATTTCCCCACAATCCCCACAATTTTTGTGGCAATAAATACATTTTTCCTGGATGTTTTCACTAAGGGGTCTCACGGCAGGCTGTAGACAACCTGAATGCACTTTTTTCCAATTCCACATCATGGTTGAACCCCCGAGTTCCAAGCGTGATTTCTCTGCGCTGCAAGCACCCAGACACTTCAAACTCCACAGTTCAATTGATCTTCAGGAGACCTTTCCAATGAGTCCCCATTTGTATTTTTAACTCTAGTAGATCAGGGATTATTCATCTTGCCCCATTGTCCCAATACTTTTGTCCAGCAACCTTCCGAGTTGCATATCTCGGGGGAGAATTTAAATTAAAAGAGGCGAATACGGGTTAATGGGGTAAGGGTAATGCATTAAATTGAGTTTAAAATTAAATAAGTGTTCTGTGAGCATATTTAGGGTTTACACTATAAAATAGGTGAAGAGTGAGGGGTTACTGTACATATTTTTACATTTGACCTTAAATTATTTTGTTTTAAAAAAGCAGGGAAATGCTGGTTTTCCATGATATGACCACTTTATTGTATAAGAACCAGTTCCAACGTATTTGTTGAAAAAAAATGTATTTCCTCTTATCTGCAAAACTTTACAAGAGAATGAAAAACGTGCCCAACTTTCAAGGTAAGTTGATGTAACCCGACATTAGACATAAGTCATTGGTTCATTTGACACAATGTGATGAGCAGCTAAAGTGTTCAAATTATGCAAAAATAAAAACAAAAAATGCATGTTATACACTGTCATAGCATTACTGAGTTTTAAAGTAAATAAAAGTTAACATTCTTTGGTTAATGGTTCATTTACTTTAAGTCTCAAGTGAAGTCTTTTGAGAGCCGTGAGAGTGGAGATCACAGCGTCCCTACAGAATAACATCAATACCCTTTGAGGGGAGAATAAAAGAAAACAGAAAATGAAAATCAAGTGCATTTGTGCCAATCTAAAATGACGATCCCTGGTCTCAGGTCGAATATAATTTGTCTTCTAGTTTGTGCTTTTGTTTTTGTGGCATTTTGTAGCATTTAAGATTCTCACAGAGTCACAATCCACACTGGAATCGTTTGCATTGTAAGCGTAAAATCAACAAACCGAAAGGGCGTCTCTTTCCTCTTTCTGGATGAAATTAACAGCGCTGTCGTTCTCTCAGATCCTGTTTCGCTGCGGCCCTTCCTCTCCTCGTAATCCCCCATGGTCTTTCCCTTCAACACTGTGCTCACAATATCTCACTCATGACAAACACAGCTGACACGTGGAGGCTGGAACCAACATTTACAGTCTTCCAGTCCTGACACTGGACTTATTGGTGCTGCTGCTATAAATGTCATGAAGAAATCATTCTCACAAACTGACGTATAATTATGTCAAATTGCAAGTCTAAGGTGAAACTAATCTAAAAATAATGCACGATTGCGTAATTTAATTATCCATCCATTATCTGAGCTGCTTATCCTTAACCAAGGGGTGCTGACAAGGATGCCAGTCCGTCACAGATAACTTACAGTCATTCAGTAATATTTTTTTTTAAATTATTTAAGGAGCAAGATAAACTACTTTAGAATGCCTTTAACCATCCAGCCAGACTCAACACATGGAGCTGACTCTGGCTGTTAATACTGGTAATGGAGACGGTCCTTAAAATTCATTAGAAAAAAAATGCTATATAAACCAGCAGCACCAAATAAAGTTTACCGCAGACTAGAAGGATGCTATTTGAAACAAATTAGCTTTCCTATATGAGGGTATGACCATTCATTGGTGCATAAATGATAAAAGTGAACGGTCTGCTTGATGGAGATGTTATTTGACAAAGACAATGTAATCCATTTGAAGTATTGTACTACATGAACTATTTTACTGTATATGTGACTCAATGTGTATTTTCCAGGGGTGTCCTCCACATAAGGAAATTCCTGCTTAACCGACTGAGTGGGTTTTCATTCTGTTGTGTTTGGCACATCTGCTGTAAATGGGTTTCGCACAGGTTGGTGGAATTTGTGATGTTTGTTGTGGGACTGCAGAGGAACTACTTTCCTGTAGGTCCTTGCATTTCACTCAGACATGCCACCCTACAGTCTCAGTGACGGGTTTCACCCTAACAGCCAAGTACTTTCCTCCCTTCTTTGTCAATTACTGTACAGAGTAATACAGAGCGAGAAAGTAAGTCCCATCTCACTTTTCAGAGCATATTTGAAGTTGCAGTCAAGTTCACAGCTTATAAATATACATATATATATATATATATATAAATATATATATATCGGCCCAGTCGCCTCACTTTAGCGTTCGTGCAGCAGGTGCGGCGGCAGAACTCATAACAAAACCAGTGCTGGAAATGTTCCTAGTTTCACGTTGCCTTTCAAAACTCTGAGATAAGGAGGTTTGTCCTCGCACCTAGACACCTGGTATTGTTGCCATGGCAACAGGAAAACTGACCCCCAGGTGACCCAAAGCGAAACCCCAAGACTTCTCAGAGAAATTGTTTGTCTATAGGACGAAAAAGGCAAGAGGCTGATTACGCAGGGGTGCTGGAGGTAGTTTGTTCCATCTTTCGTATTTGTCAGATCCTCTGTAACTGTGAGCTGGAGGAGTGGAGGGCGGCGTAGGTTCGTTTCTGTGCGCGCAACAGCGGCGTCTGCGTGTCGGCATCTCGCGTGCCAGCGCTGCTCAAAGAGCGGAAATTCTGCTGCGTCCAACCGTACACCACACAGTTCAATAAACCCTGAGAGGCAGAGGTGAAGGCCTGGGGAGAGACAGAGGGAGACATTACAGGATTATACAATAGATTTGTGCCATCTTGTCACAACAAAAGAAACACCTGCAATATGAGATGGTGCCAAAAGAGCACAACTGAACTAAACAGAACACAGAGATAGAGAGAGAGAAAACGTCAGAGACAGAGAAAGAGAAAGACAGAGAGAGAGAGACAGAGACAGAGAGAGAAAGAGAGAGCGAGAGTGAGAGAAAGTCAGAGACAGAGAGAGAGAGAGAAATTCAGAGACAGAGAGATAGAGAGAGAGATAGAGAGAGAAAGAAAGTCAGAGACACAGAGATAGAGAGAAAGGGAGAGCGAGAGTGAGAGAAAGTCAGAGACAGAGAGAGAGAGAGAAAGGGAGAGCGAGAGTGAGAGAAAGTCAGAGACAGAGAGATAGAGACAGAGAGAGAAAGAGCGAGCGAGAGTGAGAGAAAGTCAGAGACAGAGAGAGAGAGAGAAAGTCAGAGACAGAGAGATAGAGAGAGAGATAGAGAGAGAGAGACAGAGAGTGAGAGCAAGCTTATTGTATGTACGTATGTATCAAAAAGAACTAAACTGAACTGCTTGTTGTGTCTAAACATACTTTTAACTTCATCATTATGACAAAACTGTTCTCCTGTAGGTTTATTTTGGCTCACCTGTAGGATATACAGAATGACTCCCAACCTTCCTCCCACTTCCTCTGGTTTGATCAACATCATAGCAGCCAGGAGAATTGCTGCCCAAAAGAGGAAAGAGGAAGTTGTAAAAAAAAAAGTCTTACTGTGAGGTTCTGGTTGATTTCACATCTGCTTTTTAGGCTTTGAAAACAAAGACTTATTACATTAGTGTATGTAGTGTATGTGTGTAATGGAGCAGGTTTGTACCCATGCACACACACACATATGTACTTTACACATTTAAAATATATATAATACACATATATGTTTACACACACACACACACACACACATTATTTGTGTATTATTTGTCGGTTTGAGGGTAAAATCCCCAACATGAATATTCTGATGTTTGATTACTCTGATGCGACAGAAGTGATGAACAGGCATTACTACAATAATACAACATGACCCCCCCAATAACGACGATTCAAGTGTGTGGTGTTTGTGTGTTTCATTAGTTTCTTACCTGGTGCCCAGCAGAAAAAGAAGGCTGAGGGATACAGCACCATTCGTCGCTCCAGCACACGAAGTGTCGCCCACTGACGGTCGCCAAAGTAACCGTGAGAAGTGACGCAGCGCTTGTACAAGCAGCGAGCTTTAAACATGAAACCCTTGGACGAGGAAAGCAACACAGTCAGCAAAGGATTGGTATGATGACACTTTTAAAAATCATTTGTTTCTTGCCCCCCCACTTATCCATACAGCGATTTGACTACAGTTATAACCCAACAACCCCCCTCCCAAACACTACGCTACATGTAACCCCTACACCCTGCCCCCCCTCCATTCCAGTCCCACCAATAGTACATTCCATGCGCGCCCCCACCCACTTTAAAAATGCTTGTATTCACGGGTAACTCTTATTACATCACATTAAATCAAATAAAATTCCTTTCACAACAAATTCAGTTACTGTTCTTGCTCGTTTTTTCTTCCTGATTTTAGACCGACTGC
>JBBJLR010126143.1:0-7500 GCA_037577145.1 Brachypetersius gabonensis | reverse complement strand
CATGATGATACTAAACATGAGCCTGCAGGTGACAACAGGTGTGACACAGCAGAAAATGTTACGTAAAAATTACCTGTAAAGCTAGATCCAAAACTACAAGGTGGTTTCCCGACACGAGAGAACAATGAGGTTGAATGGTGGCCAAAATCAAAGCAGTTACCAAAGCATGTTAGAGGTCATCTGATCATCAATGTTTCCGATTACACAGGTCAACACGTCAAAATCATCAGAGATCAGTTTCTGTGGGTTCTGTAGTGATTTTCATGCTCTCAGATTTTCACAGATCTCAGATCTGTGTTTAGTGTTTCCTGCAGGTACTAATATTACTCATAATTCCAAAAGGTGATGTGACAAAAAAAAACTGTAAGCAGATCTGAGAGCAGTGTGTTGTGGTTTCTGATGATTACTGGAGTCGATATTAAGCATTTTATGATTATCTGTACTTTTGTACTTGATTACCAACCAATTAAATTAATTTATTAATTTAAAGAACTATGTCTGGCTGGTTGGTTACAAGTCATGAGTAACAGCCCATCAATTCTCAAGGCTACTCTTCCAGAGGAAGTACAAAGAGCGCGATTGCATCAATCATAACTCAGCAGGGATGTTGTGCTTTCTCTTTTGAGTTTTTCAAATTTACATTTACAGCATTTATCAGATGCCTTTATCCAAAACAACTTCCGTTCTCTACCTACAGGGGACAGTCTCTCTGGAGCAACTTGGGGTTAAGGGTCTTGCTCAGGGACCCAGTGGTGCTGTTGAAGGTAGGATTCAAGCCCATAATCTCTTGGTCCAGAGGCAAGTACTCTACCCACTAGTCCCCCACCACCCCTGATGTGAAAAACAGTCAAAAAAAATGCTCAATAGCGAAATATAAGCATTCCCACCCATTGAACATGTTAGGTCTTGGGGTGGTGGCCTAGTGGGTAGAACACTTGCCTCTGGACCAAGAGGTTATGGGTTCGAATTTTACCTTCAGCACACCACTGGGTTCCTGACCAAGACCCTTAACCCCAAGTTGCTCCAGGGAGACTGCCCCCTGTAGTTGGGGAATGGAAGTTGCTTTGGATAAAAGTGTCCGCTAAATGCCCACGGCGCCAAGTTTCATACTTTAAACAAAACGACATCAGCTACAGACACATGGTACAAGTTTGCAGGCATTCACAATTAGTCACACCACTCGCTTATTTAGGCAAACCTTAAAAAACAACATTGTATTGTACCACATTTTAAATTCTATGCACTGTTATAACGAACTTGTTAGGGAACTCAAACCAACTCTGAGAGCTGGTTGCGGAGGATTCAGTACAAAGATTCTAAATTAAAAATGTAGCTCAACAATGTCGTCTGGGAAACTGATACCTGAAGTTTCTCTAAACGTATCCAGACAAAACACATACTGTGTCCCTGGGTTTTTACCGTCTGACACTATTTACACACGGTTTAGCTCATTACGCTGAACCATTTGGACAGGACCAGCTCAGTTTCCCTGCCACTGACGGGCACGTGAAGAGCCCAAAAGTGGGGCAGATCACTTTGTTTTCAATATCAGGAGCAAATTTACTGCTCCACTTCCTTTTCGGGGCCTGTCCCACTTGGTTGTGTGTCAGAACCTCGAAATGTTTAGAGGAATTTGTGCTAGTTTTACTGCCACAAGCGCACAGAGATGGAGGTGGGAAAGATGGAGTTGGGCCAGCCTCTCTCTGAAAGCCCAAGGGAATAACACTGGATGGGCGTATGTTGGTCTGAGTCTGACTTTTCACTTTCAGAAGTACGGGAAGTTCCATAAAAACCCCTCTGAAAGCAACAAACGCAAGTAAACACAAACACATGTTTAGCTTTTGAAAGAATTTTTCCTAGTGTCCTCAAATTTGCCTGCATGACTCATGGTTTCAGCACCAGAATAAGTTCCATAATATGAGCCAGATGTTGGAGATCTCAGTACACTGTTAACATGCTGCAGCACGCAGCACAAAGCCAGCCTGGAATGCACATCCAGATCAAAAGCTCCCCTTTTCACAGAGACAAGCAGAGCAAGATTCGACATGTCAATAAAAGAGTTTAGTTTCGGGATCCAGTGAGAAGTGTGTAGTTTAAGAACACAGTGAATCAAGTGTAGAACATTGAAATTCCTGGTGTAGTTTAAGAATAGAGTGAACAGAGTGTAGTTTAGGGATCCAGAGAAAAGTGTGCACGTCATGAATAGTGAATGATGTTTAGTTTAAGAATATTGTATGTAGTTTAAGAATATAGTGGATTGATCAGGAATAAAGTGAATAGCACCTGAACTGAGACAGAGGGAATGATAAGACTGTTGGATGAACAATTTTATGGCGACATACCGACTTTTAACTGATATTAAATGTATTTACCTGCTCAACGGTGTGTAGGTTGTAGCAGGTTGCATAGGAGTCACATGACGTGCTGAAGAGAAGAGCCCCACACAGCCAGCTGGCCGCCAGCAGCAGGTCTGTCAGACTCAGCAGGAACAGAGGCCGCGCCTGGGAAACCCAGGGAGCATCCAGTAAACTTTCACTGTCACTTTTAGGTCACTAAGAACCATGAAATGTTTGCATTCAAATCATCTGAAGTGTATTGTGGTAATTATACTATATGGACAAAAGTATTCAGACACATGTACTCTCTTTTTCAGAGTTTTGGCTAAGCTCTTTACTTCCAGGACAGTCTTAATGCCTCAGCAGACCAAGACATCTTGGATAACACCATGCTTCCAACTCTGTGGACCCAGTTTGGGGAAGAACCTTTTCTATTCCAGCAGAACTGTGTCCCAGAGCACAAAGCGAGCTCCATAAAGACATGGCGGGGTGAGTTCAGCACCTTTGGGATGAACTGGAACGGAGATTGCGATCCAGAGCTCATAAATGCTACAGAATGAATGGACACAAATTCCCACAGAAACTGCAAACTCTTGTGGAAAGTTTTCCAAGAAGAGTGGAAGCTGTTCTGACTTCAACTCCATATTAAAGTCTATGTGTTTGAGTGCAATGTCATTAAAGTCCTTGCTAGTGTAATAGCCAGGCGTCTCAATACTTTTGTCCATAGAGTACAAATGTAGGACTTACCTCAGATGACCTGACAGCCCTTTGGAAGACGGTATAGAAGATAATGGAGCCAGAGCCTAAAATACTGAGTGAGGACAGAGAAGATAAAATGAACAAACCGAAACAACCCAAATTAGGCACTAAAACAGCCCACATGTTGGAGAAATCTCCTCACCTCAGAATGGCCATTATCATTTGAATCCACCTCACGGCTGAATAGACCTTCATCAGAAAGAGAGATTAATCATTACATTCCCCACCAACGGTTCTATTACGTTTTCTCTAAATAGAGCATCAAGGCGTTTCTTTTTTCAAAAATAAAGCATCAAAAAGATTCTCCCATTTTGTTTCCCAAAGCTGAGGGAAAAAGTTTAATCCGTTAGGAAAACTTGATGCCATCATAGTGTTCACAATCAAAACAACTTTAACAGACTGGTCTGAACTAGGAGAGTCATTCTGAAGTAAATTATTTCAAATAACAAGCACACAAGGATCTAAAATATAGGGGGAAAGCCCATAATCACTTACAGATGTCCAGTTTTCAAGTGGCACGGTGACATTTTGCTGAGAGTTGTTCTGGACGAGCGTTTCCATCCTGAAGTTGTCGTTAAGAGTCTAGTTAAAAGGTAATTAAGCGTTCTGGAGTGATCTGCTGCTCTGGCGCGTTAAACAGCGCGTGCTCATTTTCCCCACCTCATTAACACAAGCCACACACCCTGCGCTGGGATTGGCTAGTAGCTCCTTCTCATAGCCGTCCCCTCTGCAATATTAACCAATACGAGCACAGTAGGCGGGGCTTGTCTCCACGCCCATACAGTCGAGGGAACAACGTCAAAGGGACTTTTTCTGTACCCGGGCTGTTGTTACTTATTTTCAAAACTATAATAAAAAGTTATCAAGTACAATAAAAAATAGGTGTATAATAAAATGAACATCCGGTGTTTTATTGGAAAATAAAGCTACTGTGTGATGGTGTGCCAGATTTATCAGTGTCACAGACATATAACAAAAAATAAAATAAGTTCTTATCAATCCAGTTCCATTCAGGAAAATGTAAAAAGGCACAAGCTGGTCACTTACATATATATATATATTACATTATATATATATATAGAATGATGGAATTGAGTAAAATAATAAAAAAGTGCAGAACGAACGAGTACCTACGAAAGATCAAGTTAAAGATCAGTAAACTGTTATAGCTGTTACAGTAAGCAGTATATCAGTATGTCATAATTTTTAATGATGAATTATTAGGACAATATTTGACAAGTATTTTAACATTCTCCTTTGATTAATAAAACAAACTTGAAAACATTGTATGGCATTTGTTCTTCATACCTACAAGGATCATTTAAATCAACCCCTGCTTTTAACCAAGTTACTGTCAGCTAAGTCACACACACTAGCAGCCCCTGTCGAAAGAAAAGGAAAGAAAAAGAAAAAGAAAAAGACTAGAAACTGGATGAAATATAAATGATACAGTTGATATATTTACAATGATACATTTCAGAGGCCTGATTCTTGGGCTTCAAAATTAAATGTTTAGTTTAATTTAGTTATTTCCTCTAACTGTGAGTAGGTTTATGCAGCATCATGTTAAATGCATGAAACAGTTTAGCCTCACAATAAAAGGAAATTGTCCTTAAAGAGAGGAGACATTTCGCACATCCATATCTGTACTGAATAACATTGAAACAGACCAAGTTTGGCATAATTTATGAATACAGCCCCTAATATTTCTGCCATGTCCTTTCCTGGGTCATTTAACAGCAGAACTTATAACATGATCGACACTTTCACATTGGAAGGAACTAAAGACGAGGCTCATCACAAATGTGGGTCAGTAGTGACTCCACCTTGTGTCACTGTCTGCACTGGTGGGTGTACATGAGAAACGTTGAATAGGAACATATCCTGGGTTAAGAAGTTTGAACAAGTGAAACTCTGCATCAAATACGATATATTGACTGTAGGAGTGGGTCAATGGTGTCAAAGCAAATTTATAGCTTTATGGTTAAAGATAAAACTCAGTATCCAAACTGAGTTCCTTGTGTGAGTCACCTTCCCTACATTGCAAAGCTGCTAAACTTCATAACCTCCAAATATTTGTGTAGGTCCCCTTTGTGCTGCCAGAACAGTGGCATTTACTCTATGAGATCTCTGAAAGTGTGCAGCGGTAGGTGGTACACGTTAAAGTCACATTCACATAAAGGCCAGGACCCATAATTGCCCAGCAGAACGTTGCATCATACTGCCTTCACCTGCTTGCTTTAGGACGTCCTGGTGCCACCTCCTCCCCTTGTAAGTCACACACACAGCCATTCATTGGACCAGGCCAACTTCTTCCAGTGCTCCGTGGTAGAGTTCCGTGGTAGGAAGGCCCCCTACACAGTAAACTGTGATGCCTTGTGTGTTCTAACCCCTTTCTATCATACTCAGCATGAACGTTTTCAGCAGTTTGTGCTACACCCGTTCTTTTGTGGGATCAGAACAGACAGGCTAGCCTTCACTCCCCATAGGCATTAATGAGTCTTGAGTGCCTATAACTCTGTTAACTATTGACCAGTTCTCCTTTCTCTGACCCAACATGGTTGGTACGAACCACTGCATACTGGGAACGCACCCCAAATCTTGTTGTTTTGAAGATGATCTGACCCAGTTGGCTAGTCAGCTAGCCTATCTGGCTCTTGTCAGTCAGATTCTAATGCCTGTTATTCCTGCTTACAAACAAATAATAACAACTTGCTAAACAAAATGACATAATGAATGTTATGCACACAAGGCATTTGTATTTATAATGTTGCCTCTCTCTCTCTCTCTCTCTCTCTCTCTCTCTCTCTCTCTCTCTCTCTCTCTCTCTCTCTCTCTCTCTCTCTCTCTCTAAACCCTCAGTTTTATGCGGATCAGCATTCAGATCTGAGAACCGAACTGTATTACCGCCACCAGTCCAGCGGTGGCGGTAATACACTGAAAATAAAAAGAAGAGGAAGCTGCTGCAGCATGTAGCATGAGTGCTTCGTGACTTGTCCTCATGTTTTAGTGTTTTAACCCCCACCCCATTTTCAACAGTTATCTCAGTTTATTTAATATTAGCAAGCTGTGCGCTGTTTAAACATGTGGGTAGAGAACGTTTCTTTTGTGTACGAATCTTTGTTTAGACAGCGCACGTTGTTAATGCTAACCTCTAATACTAACATTTTTTTAGCAATAACGTTTTCGGATTATTTATTTACCTTTACATTTTCTTTAAGAGAAAAGCATTAAAGTGAGTTTAAGCATATTTGGGGGCATATTTAGGGTTTACATTGTAAAAATAGGCAGTTTTAGGCATTTTTGACTTTACATCAGCAAGATAATCCAGAATAGATCATGTTGTAAGCACCACTACTGCGTGAGTCACTCTTCTCTAGTGGTCCTGACTATGGTCAGTGGAGATAAAATAGACAATGCATATGCATAAAAGGTATGTAACGCATGTAGTATACATTACATATAATTACACTGCTATTCATAATGGGTGATCAGTAACATGGCTATGCTGCTATTAGAGCCGACACTTCAGACAATCTCAGTGTGTGCAGTGTACTGTTTGGCATTTAAGCACTGTTTTAATTTTCTGAACTGTGGTGTTATTGCTTTACTTTCTGTATTTGTAATTCTCTTTTGGCATCCAAAGAAAATACACAGCCTGCAGTAAATAGGTTTGCCTTGAATGGCCATGTTTTTATCATGGCTATGTGAGCCTCATTCATTCTCATTCACTCTAGTGTTACACACTGAGGTCAGAGAACATGGCCATCAGAGAGACTCACGCTACCACACTGCTGTGAGAATGAATCACCACCCCTGCGGGACAAGAGGGTGCACCCTGGCTCCAACCCCCAGATGCCATGTTCCATTAATGAGGATGTGGTCAGGAACAATAAGCCTAGGGGTTAATGGACCTCGAGGCTTGTCATTGTGTGTTATAAGCTCTGTCACAACATGGTTTATATTCATTAATGGTCTGAGAATGGATGTATTTGTTGGTTGTGGGAGAATATGTCCACCATCTACATGTTTATCTGAGGAGTAATCCATTGCAAGGTTCTTCACCCTTTTAGGTTTGTTTTTGCAATTGGTTTACGCTTGGACCAAACAAGAACGGCCCATCTGCTCTGACCATTGAGGTGCGGGTTTGTGTTTTCTCACTCTAAGATCTGCAGATTTCAAGATCCGACAGAGTGAAACTATTTTCTTTCTTATACAAAAGTGTGGAATTCAAGCAACTTGCATGAAGAGAAGGAAAGGAAAAGAGTGAAACGAAAAGGAGAAGAGAGAGACCAGAACTTTCCCTCACAGTCCCCCTCTCTCTCTCTCACACACACACACACACACACACACACACACACACACACACACACACACGCACACACACACACACACACACACACAC